>BMAW01082943.1:301449-419387 GCA_019974015.1 Nephila pilipes | reverse complement strand
TATATATATATATATATATATATATATATATATATATATAGTGGATGGTTTATTTTATACATTTTTTGACAATAATTTTTATTAATTTTAATTTACTAACAATCATTTTAATTGCTTATTTTTATATATAGTATTATTTATATAAATGAAGTATTAAAAGAAATATATAATGTATTCTTAGACTGAAATTACAAAGCTTTTAACCATTTAAAATACAGATTTTAGACTACGAAACAAGAACATAAGTGAATATTTATCACGCAAAATGTTTTTTTTTCCTGCTTCAAATCAGTACACTCACACTGCTCATGTATAATTTTGAAGGCGTGCAATGAATTTATAAATATTCTTGCAGAGAAATAATGCTAGCTTGGGAAGCTTATAGAAAAAGACAAAAAAAGAAGTATACCTAATCGTTAACCTTATTTTTTGCTGAGGGCAACTCCAGAAATAAATAGGTGCAAACACCTAGATTGGCACCGAAAGCGTTGCCAAGGAGTTTATAGAGTGAGGATTGGTACAAGAGAAAGGAAGTCAGCAAAGGTAAGAAAGAAAGAAAAAAAAAGGAAGGACTACCGATTCTGTTGGCGTTAATCAGGCTGCATTCTGTAAGTGCTGACTTCACCAAGGAGGTTTAATCAGTGGACTAAGAATGGTTCATTGAAGAGGTTCTATTGGGTGGCGAGCTGGACACTCCCTGCGTGATTTGTTTGTTGTTTCCGAGAGGATTGCTTCCTTTCATCCATTGTTCCATTGAGAATAGAGGGCTTCAGAACTAATCGCAGGACAAGTCTGCTTTAAAAATAAGAAATCATTTTGTTATAGATACTTGTATTTAATAAACGTACATTGAGCATAAAGCGATCATTCCGTGAGCTTAATAAAACTGTTCAAGTAATTGTTCTTCGTTTTGATAATTCTATCAAGAATTGTGATTATTTAAAGCCATGCAAATCTTTGTTAATGAGTCTTCTAGCTCATTTGCTATATATTTAAGGGAAAAAATATCGTACAATGTATGAATAATGTAAAGATGTTTATAATTTTATTTAAGAAAAATAAGAAGTAAACGCATGTATGTACATGATAAATGATTACACAGAAATAAAAAACTAAAATTAAAAAAAATAATACACTGACCACTTAAAAAAGTTTCTAGATTTGGAATTGGTATATAGAATTATCGGTTAGGGCAATAATGTACAAACATGTGAAAATAAAACTTTCTAAAAGTAGTTTTAGTCTTTAAGTGAAATGAATGAAATGTTATAGTAATATTTCACTTTAAATAGAGGTATAAAGCGAATAACAGATACAATGTTCACCCACTCATAAAACGCTAAAAGTAGCATAATTTTTTTTACAGTTTTAGTATACAATATTGAGATCATTAGAGATAAGTAGAAATAAAACAGTCTGCTCTTTTTCACCTGTGCTTTCCGAATGAACCAGAGTACTATGTTTCCCCTTAAAGAAACGATATCAATGTTCTCTCTTTTTCAGCCTTGTTTGTTGTTGTTCAGATACTTTTTACTTCGTTGTTCATTTTGTTTAAATTGTATTAATGTTCTATCACTCCTTGTTTGGTATTCTTAGTGAAACTTAATTTCTTATTCTTTTACATGAAATCGTATAACTTATTTTTCATTTATTTATTATTTTTACTTACTATTTACTTTTTTGTAACATTGCATATGAGATTTTAGATCGAGGAATTTATTTTAATTAAGACTTTTGATAAAAGTTTTTTCCAGTTAATAATTTTTAAAGAATATATCATAAAATGGGAAGCTTAAGAATGCATTTAAGAGCAAAACATATTAGTGTAAAATTCAGTTACGAAAATCTACTAAATAAACACGATCATATTAATTAAGAAAAAAATGCATATATTGAGCATCAGTTACATTAAAATTCTTTAAAAGTGGTTGGCAAAAACTTGTAAATATTAAAAAGAAAATTGCAAATTAAATCTCCAATGTTTCATAGAAATTCAGAAGAGAATAGGGCGTGATTGGAGAAACTTGTTAAAAAATGAACTTTTTCAATTTTTTGTAAAATGATAGTTTAATCTCTCTTTCTCTCTCTGAAAATTTTGCGCCTTAAATAATTTTAAGAAAATATGCATTTAAACAGAATGTATTGTTGAATGCGTGATATTTCGATATTATATAAGTATCCAATATCCTTAAATGAGTAATAATATTATCATATAACATTTACATGATATTTATAATTGTAAATTGGATACCAAGATGAAAGGTTTATCTATAAATATATTATCCAATTAAATTTTTATGTTTTGTGCAATTTTCGAAACGTTAACTTAAATAATTTAGGAAAGCTATATACATATAAAATTGGTAGATTTCCATATTTAATATAACTATATACTAATAATACACCAACGGGCTATTGAAGGTAAACCTAGCAAAATATATATCTTCAATTACTCTCAAATTAAACAATATTTGACATCCTTTTAAAAATAAATTATCAAGTCTTATGACATTACTTTTAATTCATTCATCACATAGTAATGGTGTGTGAGTAGTTGAGTTATGATTACAACCACAAGCTTTATGGTCCAGCCCACCTCCAGTTGTGTTCTTGTCGAATCCCAGTTTACCAAAAAACATCTAACAAAAGATGAGGATGTACACTTTGAATTAACAATAGCCTTTAAGTCTACAGTTGCTTAGCTTGATGAACCAAGCAACTGATAAAACCTTAAGATTACCTTATTCATTTAAAAAAAATCAGTTAGGTAAACTTAAAGTATTATGTATCAATGCTTTTCTTGAAGTTCAAAAATTATTAGAATCGTCATCTGAAATACTGGTTCTAGAGAGAAATGAGAAAATGTTCAAAGAAAACTGAGTCAAATACTTAGGAATCTCAGGTCAAATAAAACTAAAATTCAAAGTCCCCGTTGTTCCTTATAAGGTATTTAAACGAATCAGTGTTTGATTTTACAAACCAGTTTCCATGGGAATGATAATAATTTATTAAATTATTTGTAGATTTCTTAGATCAGTTTAGAATTAATAAAAGATACTCTTTTGGAGGGAATTCGTAGATTTTTGTATTTTTTTCAGAAGAGAGATTTTCCAAAATCTAATTTTACATTAACTTGTATATACATAGTAAGAACGGTTTTTTTCTTTCAAAATTTATCTTGCATTGTGCAAACATAAACGAAGGAAGATAAAATAGATTTGATTTTGAATTTTGAAGCATAATTTTAAGGAATGTAGTCTTTCGAAATGAAATACTGAGCAGAATTTAAAAATTGTGATTGCCATTAAATACTAATTACTGGAAGTAAAGTAGTTGTACAATTAAGAATAAATGGATACAGTAGCTAAAGAGGGAAATATAAAAAACTATTCGTGTAATTGATTTCAATGGCTATAAAATTGATGAATTTAGTGAAATACTTAACATATATCTATTGGATTTGCTGATATAACTGAATCTCCTTTGCGATGAAAAATAAAATAAATGTAATTTACATGTATAGTTAATTCCTATAATACATGAAAAGAAACTAAGATATACATATGTTACCCACCGCATCTATAGGTGAATCTTGTTTTCTTTCAAAGTAAATATACTCTGCATTACCAAGTATAGAATCCCTTTATTTAACAAAAGAGTTTTAGTTGTACAAACTTTTCAATCTTTATTTCCTTTTTCTCAGAAATCTATTAAATGATATGCAAATTTTAACAATTATGTATCCCTTAAATGTAGTATACGGTAAAATATGCCATACATAAAAACATTGAAAATGATTCAAACGTACAAATTCGAAATTATATATTCTGTATGTAATGTAGTATTCATAGTAAGCGTGATTATGTTTAAAGATGAATTTTGTTTACCTTGATTAAACTTGGATTGAGTGCATATTTTTAGATGAGCTTTAGAGTTTCTTTTGAAAAATAATATTTAATAGAATGCAATAACACTAATAAATATTAGAAATATAACGTTTAAATACTTTCGAAGAGGTCTAAGATGCTTAAATATATTTTAAAAAAGAAATACCTTACTTTCTTACTAATTGAAATTAAAAAGAAATACCTTAATTTACTACTGACAGTAATTAAGCAAATCACACGCTAGTTTTAGTGTCAGAGCTATCTTAGGGTAAGATTGAAAAATTCTAAGCCAAGGCAAAATCAAAATTACTGTATTTTGAATCATTTTTAATGAATCAAAATACATTTTACAAACATTTTATGAAAGGTTTTGTAGATGTTAATTCATCTAGATATATATGCTGTCAGAACCGTTATTAATAATGGGATGTTTTATGTATTTTATTTTATATAGATAAAATATATGGTACGTAAATGCTTAACTTATTCGTGTAAAAAGATGAAAGTACTTTATTGTATGAAAATATCTGTACCGATTATGAAACTCAATAACATATCATAATGAATTAGATGAATCTTCTTTCAAACCAAGTAAATAAAATTTAGATAACTTTTAGTTTTAACAACGTTGCACTAGAAACAACACAAGGGATATTACCGACGGATCTCGTAATTTAGAACTTTAGTCAATTGACGAGGATTGATACCTGAACTGGCACCTCCTAACTTCCTCACTTTGCCAACGGGAGGACTTTGTGAGTCTCAATAAATTTACCGTGCGACTTCCCTGACTTCACAATGGGATCTTGAAATAAAGTACATTGCCAAGGGATGGTTTTTTAGTGGCATCAAGACTCGAACCCACGATTCGACTTAAGCGGCAGAGCGCGATGCTACCGTGATCATTTATATAATCTTTAAGATATACTATTATAAATTCTTATATATAATTGGCTCTAAATTATTTTCAGAAAAAGAATCTCACATTTTCAATTATTTTTGAATGTATTATAATTTTATAACATACCTAATAACACAGTAACTATCAATTATTTCATTACCTAAACTTAGGAGAATGAAGGGAGACTCTCACGTATATAAATGAATTATTCTCTTTAAGCAAGCAGCAAACAAGCTGCCGTTCGACGCAAAATTTGCTTACACTTCTTGCATAAGTTTAATCAAATTTCCTTTTTTTTTTTACGTATACATGCATTAGGTACGGTATGTTAATGAAATGTTCCGTGAGACAAAATTTAATTAGCAGAATGGGTAACCTTCGTTATACTTTGCTTAACAGAGAAAAACATTCATATTCATAGCCTTATGCCCCACATCGTTTGGGTAGATTCTTTCGTTGTGCCTTACACAATTGCGGATTAGGGAAAAATTCTTCTCATACGAGTAGCGAAATTCTTGTGTACTTTAATATGAATGTTGAGTTTATATTTAAGATTCATGGATCCTTCTAATAGTGAAATAATCACAATTTTTTTATTTAACAGCAACCAATGTTTTTAAAATTAAAAAAGTGTAGAACAGTCTTAGTTTATTAGACTTTTTAAAAATACTTAAGCAAGCATAGAATCAGAGATTAATAAAATCTTTTTTAAATGCTGCTACATACTAAAATGAATTCGATTTCTTATATTTTCTAGATACCTTACGATTCTGATAATTTAATAAATATTTGTTTCAAATATATTATTTAGTTTCTTATAATTATTTTTGATATTAGCATTCACATATGTAAAAATTTAATGCCATGTCATTTAAAATGAACTATTACTTATTACATGTAATAAGTGACTCTGATTCTATATTTCATTAAAACAGGCATAATCATTGTATAATAATTGTTTTTTATTATATGTATTAAATTCGATTTAAAACATGTTTACATTTTCAATAGTATTTAAATTTTTTAACATTTTACATTTTTAAAAATTTTACATTTTTAACTTTTTCAACATTAAAAAGGAGTATGTTGGCTTATATATCTTTCATATTTAAATGTACTTGTGTGTATAATATGATAAGTTTAACATCCATTTATTGAATAGTCATTTATTTTCAAATATTTAGTGAAAGATCTAAAGTGAACGTTCTTCAATGCAGGGTTATTGAAAAATAAGAATACAAATTTAAAGAAATATTTCAAATTATGTTTAAAATTTTAATAAAATATGAAACGGTTATATTAGATATATAAAAGTTGGTATTATATATGTAAAATAAGTACGTATTATAACGTATCCAAAAATCCAAAAAAACATTTAATATGCAAATCATACATTTCAAAACTCAGGTAATGCCTGAGAATAACATTATAATAATAATAATTATATAAAATATGTTATAAAATCTAAATACATCAAGAAATATTTTTTAAAAAATAATATTTAAGATGTTATGCAAACGATACTTTTATTTGTTTAGTTTATTTATTTATATTCGATAAGAATCTAAAATATTTAATAAAAGAATCTAAACAATAAGAATCTAAATAAAAAGAATTAAAATTTTTAATATTAAGAGTTCAAATTATTCGTTACATAATAAACAAAATAATTAATGAATCAAACTCATTGCCTTATTTATCAAAATATTTAAGAAAACTATGTAATTTCAATAAATTACAATCTTATAAAATAACTTGATTAAAAAAGCGATCTTTTATAGGAAATATGTATTAAAATAATATGTCAATTTAATTCTAAAATTGCATTAATCATTTCAATGCTCTCTTATTATTACTTTTAACACTCCCTTTTTATTATGAAAATATATAATTTTCTTTATTGATACATAAAAAAGGAAAATAGGTTTTTAATGCGTCTCAGATGGGTTTTATAATATTGCGATTAAAAAAAAGATATTAACAAGTATTTCCCTCAAGTATCTAAATAAGAGTTACTGAAACAAAGAATTGTATATAAAAAACATTTTAACGGTTAATTAACTTGCCAGATATTCAGACATGTAACATTTTGAAAAAAAAATAACATAAGTGAAGACCCTTAAGTGTTTTTAAACATTACTTCAAGACCCGAGATGTCTTTATAAAGAAATAAAGGAAAGAGCAAATCATGTTGTTTAGCCAATAAAGCTATCTGACTCCAGAGCTTTCAGTTTTTATGCACGTTTCTTGCTCACAAGCCTACAGATAAGGTTCATATTTATGCGTCCCCGTTGCATCGTAATTGTCAGTTTTCACTGTTCAGTAGAAAATTATTTTTGGCAGTATTTCAGTACATGGTAAAATGGATGTTTCTGATGTTCTTTTAACGTTTTACAGTATTGGTATGAAAGGTCGGGAAATAAATCTTATATATGCTTCTTGAAACATTTCTGAAAATTTTAAGTTTATCAAATAATATGAAATAAAAAATATTTTTAACCTGAGTATTGAAACTGAGATTCTTTTGAAATTTCGGCATACATTGAAGTTTACAATGGTTTGTATGTTTCATTTTTGGTAAACGAATATAAATTTTATTGAATTTAATACTAGAAATAATAATAGTAAAAAAGAATGTCAAATGAAATGAGCTAAATCTAATGCACACACATCAAAAAGGAAATTATGACTTTCTTAAGGTTTACAACTCGAAACAAGTAAAATATTATTTGGAAAAAAAAAGTATAAATAAGTTTGTTTATTTTTAGTGTTATCTCCTTAATAACAAAAAACTCCATTTTTGCTTATGATTTTCAAACTTTATCTAAAGAATAAGTTCTAGAAGATTACGAGAAGATAAAATACCTGTTTAAAATCAGCTTCTTTTAAAAAATATAAACTTATTAGTTTTGAAGATAATTTTTCTTTTAACCTTCGATAAAAAAAAGCAAATTTTTGCCTTTCAGTAAAGATGAAGATTTTTTGTTTAAAATTGTGAAATAAAATTTTTTATTTACTCAAATATATCTTCTACGTGAAGATATGACAACATGATGTAAATTTTTTTCTGCATATATCGAAGCACATAAGAAAATTTCCCATTACAGAATAAATTTCATTAAGATAATTTTCATTAGCCATGCATTTTATATCGTAAATTATTTTATTCATCAAACATGAATAAAATAATTATATATAAAATTTCCTATTCAAAATAATAATGTTTTTTCTAGTAATTAACTGTTTATTTTGTTCATTTATACACATTATTACATTAGCAATAAAACTTACATTTACCTATATGAAGTGACAGAATATATTTTTAAACTCGTGCAGGGCAAAAATATTCATGAAAGTATTATTTTTCCATAAACTATCGTATATAAAATAATAATATTTAAAAAAGAGCATGAAAAAGGCTAAGTAAAATTTTTAATAATAAAGCAGGGAGTTGAGAAATTATCAAAAAAATGTAAGAAAATTGTAAACTTTATAAGCTAACATAATTTGTTTAAAATACAAAGATTAGAAGCTTCATATAAAACATTTAGCAAGTAAAAATTATGTCAAAATTATAGCTTCCTTTCATGAAAAAAAATGTACAAGTTTTAGATAAATTGCCTCCTACAGTAAAATACACGTCACAAAAAGACTTATTTAAAATTTTTATAAGGATGTTACTGATTAAAATTTTTCATTATTTGTGTAATTTAATATTTAATATAGTGCCCTTATCTTACCTTAACATCAATATATATATATATATATATAATATTAATTCCTTACGAAAAAAATGAGTTATTGCAATAAATTTATTTAAAGTGTATTGGTATGAATTGATTTAAATTTGAAATAGATATATGAATTAATCCAATAAAAAAATAAGTGTCAGTGTTAAAATATTTGGAAATTATGGAGTCTTTGTGAACTACAGTAATTGGTTCGTATTCTGATGTACGTACATTTATAAATATTATGAAATAGAAGTTCGGAATTATATTTCCATATTTTATATTAAAATATAACTATTATTAGCTGCAGTATTTTCAAATAAGCATAACCTTCAAATTGGTAGATGACGATATTATAAATGACCAAGAAAATAAATGATTCATAAAACTAGTATAATTAGTTTATATGCTTATCTAAGATAAATGGATAATTAGCAACATTCTTATATCAGATTTTTGAGTTATGTTTGTATTCATTTTTCGGTCAATAATTTATGAGCATCCTTATAATTTAATTTCAAATGTATACCAAATTTTTTTAGTAAACAAGTATGTCTCATTCATGAAAAGGGTGATAAAGTATTCTCTTTTCAATTTTTATTTTCCTTTCAAGAAACTTTCAATCGTAGCAATATTTAAAATTACCTGAATTTTTTTCGTCTTGTTTCACTTTGTAAATTTATTACATTTAAAAGAAGTTAATACTATTAATTTTTCTCAGAGTAAACATAAATAGAAAATAACTTTCTTTTAATGTAATTTATTTCATTACAAAAACACGAAAAGCTGAAATATATCTCAAAATTTCGCCAGAAATTCAACTAAGAAATCTCATTTACAGTTTCATAGCACCAACATAAATCTATCTTGGGCAAGATACGGCGAAGAAACATTGTCTGATCAATTCATTCTTTGGAAAAATGTACAAGGTGAGGAAGGAAAAATATAGGAATTCCAAGTTGATGAACAGCATAAAAATCGATCACTCTCTCTCTCCAAAATAACCTTTTCTACAACTCTTTTACTTCCCGTATCTCTTTTTATCACTTTTCTCTGAACATGGAAAAGCAGCCGCGTTTATGAGAAGAAAAGCCCACAAATGACCTCCACAAGTCCGTGATCTGCCTCAACCACTTTGATTTTTATCGGGCAGAAATTACTCCCTTTGGCCGGGAAGCTCCGAGCATTAACTTGATAGTTCGGGTGCAAAGAGGAAAGGGCATTAAAAATTCTAATGGGTGCCGAGTTTCCGCCATTAATGAGTGCCTGCAGCCAAGGCACCTGCAAAAAGAACCTGGTCCTCAGGTGCGAATTCAGGCTTTATTCCTGGTACTTTTCCCTCTTTTTCTTTTCTTTTTATATATTTCTTTCATTTTTTCCCTCCTATTTTTAAAGGAGAAAAGTTTCACACAGCATCTTGCTAATCTTTCTCGATGAACGATGCTCTTTCAAATTCGGATGGAAGTTCCAACTAGTTTTGAAGTAATGGCGATCGAATTTCTAAAAATTTATACATAGCTTGAGATACTTTTGAAGTTAACTATATCCCTGGATTTGGTTAGAAATAGAATGAAGGTACTGGCGGTCGTGAAGCAAAAACTCTCACATTTTCTTTATTTTTCGCTTTCTTATCAAAAAATAATTTCCCACTGTGTGTGTTTCATATGAATTATACGAATTTGAATTTTTTTTAAATAAATATCAGATTATTGTTGGCAGGTTACTGAAATTGACTTTTTATTCTAATTTCTTTCAAATAATAGGTATAACGCATTGACTGGCCTTAAGTTTCCAAAATAGTTGTTACTGCTCCTGTATTTAATGAGTTAATTTTTGCAGTTTATAGAAAACATGATGTGAATGTGTTATTAAGGCAACCATTCTATCACGGACAAATAATATACCAATAAAAATAAGTGTAGAAAGCTAGTTTTATAATTTTTTTAAAACATTTGTATATACTCATTGTCTATCAGAATAAAAATTTCGATCATGTACAAACAAGAAATATTTTAAATATATATAAAATTAAAGGTAAACATTAAAAGTGCTTGATCATTATCAGATTACATATTTGATAACTTGCCTTATTACCTCTAGGACAAAAAATAACATATTTCTAAACATTAAATTTTTCTAGATACCATTAAAGCTAAGAACCTATATTATTCTAAAACATTATATCATACGATTGTATTCCAGCAATGATATTTTTCTCTGCCGATATTCTCTAAAGTTTACATTTTCAATAAGTAAAAAATACTTTTCGTATATATATATACTAATTGGGGGTGTTTAACAGTTAATTATGAATAGTTTTGCAATTGTAGTTCAATTAGAAGTACAAGTATAAGGACCAACTTTTTAGATTATCTCTGTGTAACTTCTTTTAGATTATATGAAATTTAATGCAAAAATGTCAATACTTTGAATATTATCTATCTCTCTATACATGAATGAAAATTAATAGGTCGTGTAAAATCCTCCAATAAGGAATATGTATTACAGGTTGGATTTCAGGTAAAGCTGTGCCAATTTTTCCGCTTGACAAGTGGGTGGAACAACGAAGACGAATTATGTGATTATGAAATCTCTTTACATAAATTATATTGTAATTGACTTGAGATGAGAAAGTAATATATTAAAAATCTTTACTTATTGAATTTAACTTACGATTTCAGTAATTATACTGATTTGTTTTATTAATTTGTTTCATTAATACCCTTATTCTAAAATTAAAATTTTTTAAAAATTGATTTTTAATTCTGTTGTGATTCTTTACATCTAATGAATTTTTAAAATCAATAAATTGAATGTCATTGCGTAATTTTATTATAGTGTATAGAAACAAATACTATGCTTAACAACTACAAAATATTAAAATTTTGACACACACTACATAATTCAGTGTTTCTAAACTGTATTTCTGTAAAGTTATGTTCTGAATATTCAAAAATACTTGTAATACTATTAAATGTTTATTTGTTTTTCTCACGTGAGATTTGATTTGATTTTTAAATATTATAATATTCTGAAATATTATTTTTCATGTGTTTCAGAGCTATTCCTGTCAATTGCAGTTTCCATTCTGATAGTTATTTTGGCGATTATGTTATTATTTTAAAAAGTGATTTATATTTTTAAAAATTAACCTAAATTTAAACTGCTTACTTCAAAAATCAATAAATAGTTTTTAAATAATGATTTACAGTAAATTATATTTGTGAATTAAACCTAATAGTTGGCGTTATATATGATATTTATATTTTAATATATTGTAGTCTGACAGAATGTAACGTACATCTACACATACGCAAACAAGATATGACAATTTACTTATATGAGCAAATAAGTGTAGTAAAAATATTTTTATTCTCTATCCTGTAAAGACAGTACTATGCTTCTGCTTAAATGAAAAGTTTCACTAAGAAGAAATATTGCAGGTTAAGTCCTTCATACTATCTAATCATATAAGCATTTCACTTTTTAAAACCATTTTAATAATATTTTTTACTTTCATTTTAATTTTAATTGAGGTAATTTTTCTTCTTTTTCCTATTTAATCTAACATTCTAAATACATTAAAGTACTTTTATAGAAATACGTAAGCCTTATATTTATAAGTAAAGAAAATTGATAATTTTTGTAACATAAAAATTATAACAATTACAATGAATATTTAAAGAGATCAAATTTACTCATTATTTCATCTGACACATGTGAAATGTATTATAAATATGACATTAACATATTTATTTTAAATTGACTTTATTTGGCTTAATAGGTCAATAGTTAAAATATTTTTATTTTAACCTATATTTTTTTTTTTTTGTATTTTTGTTAAAGGTACGGTCATTTACTCTTTAACCAATTAAATTTAACATTATTAGACTCTTTTAACGTTTATATAGATTTAAGAACATGCGATATGCTAACGTTCAATTGAAATCACTGTTAATTTTTAAACTTATTACACAATTATTTTTCCATGAATAAGTCTTTTATGTTAGGGGTAGAAAAATCAAATGTCATTTTGACTTTTTGTTATATATTCACTTCCTGTAAATACTTATTCTAAAACATTCTATAAACTTTTAAATAGGATATGTCTTTGCTTATTCTTAGAAATGAACCCTATAATACATGATATTCAGATCTACTTGGTTATCCTGTAATTTCCTTTATTTATTTTGATAAGATCAATAGTATTATTTTTTCATTTTCCATAAATCGAGTAATTTTGAAAAAGTCACGTTTTTCAATACTTCCTAATACACTTTTATTTTTAAAGATCATCAACCATAACTAATTTGACTATCAATTAAGTAAGAAATCATTGGAAATGAGAATAATTAGTTTTCCTTTTTTCTGTTAGATCATACATCATTTCATTTTAACAGAAATTTAAAAGCTTAAAATTACTACTGACAACATCTTTAAGACTTTCTCCCAATAACTGTCACATAAATTTCATGACATTTTATTTCCATAATTCATGATCGTCTTCTCGTCAAGTTTTCTAAAGCATTCATGTTTTTCATAATTAAGAGATCAAACATATTCTTAACTATCACTAACGCATACATTTTAAGGCACGTCGTTAAAATTAACGTCCAAATATCTGAAGATGACGTTTCATATGCTTGTAATTATTCTGACTTTGCATCAATATTCGTAGTCTGCATATCCAAAATTCTTTGCTTTAAACCTTAACATGAAGTTTCTGAGAGTCATATAAAATGTTGTAAGAGTTTAAAGCTCAAATCAGTGAAATAAGCGACGAACTATTGTGAATGATATTCCAACGAATATCGATGTAACGGTTACTGGTTCTAAATCACAAGGCATCTTATTGAAATCTTTTTAAGCATTCAAACAAACACGATGTATTTTATCCAGCAAAAATTGAATTTTTAATAAGTATAATAATTGGTATTCTTGGAAGAAACACTATCCTTCATGAATAGAGCAACTACTGTATATTTGATGTATTATTTATAAATTAGTAGCCTGCGAATAAATTTACAGGGAGTAAAAAAAATATTTTGCTAATAGGCTTTGATTAGATCAAAAATTGTACTTAAAAATAATAAATTA
Organism: Nephila pilipes; assembly: GCA_019974015.1. Lineage (NCBI taxonomy): Eukaryota > Metazoa > Arthropoda > Arachnida > Araneae > Nephilidae > Nephila > Nephila pilipes. Next base: position 405,771 of record BMAW01082943.1, on the reverse strand, counting down.
TGGATAGCAATTATGAAACATTTTACTCAACGAAATCGAATGTTGTCGGGAAATTCAAGAGTTTCAAATAAGATTATACCAACACTCTTCACACAGAATGATGTAGTAATTCAAATTTATGCACACAGTCTTTACAAGGCCTGACGGACAAATGTTTTCAGGCCATATCATATTATATTTTTTAAATTTGAAATTGTAAGGTGTATTGTTCTAGAATTTTGGCCAAAAATCATTACCAAGATTCTATCGACAAAAGTCATCAAAAGGGTTCATCTCTGAAGTCTGCTACCGTGATTTAAAATCAAATCGAAACGGGAAAAATGTTTTTTTTTTTTATAAAATACTGATTCCAATTAGGAATTCATGCAAATCAAGCACACATAGAACATCAGAAAAATCTATTTATTTAATTATATACATTTAAATTTTATTTATTGAAAATATCGGAAGTTGGATAACAGCATAATCTTAAGAAAAACATAAATAGAAATTTTTCAAAATGGTGCATACTTTATTTTATTCCTAATCCCCTAAATAATCATTTATGTTTTTATTTTTAAATAAATTTGTACCGTTCCAAAAATATGCCCTTTTCCTGTTAAATTACATTTGAGTGATAATTTTACTATCTTACAATAAGTTTATACTACCTAATTAAAGCGAGAAATTTAATAAAATTACTTTATTGAGATTTTCACATTAGTTCCAGGAATTTTTATTTTAGTTGAGTGAAAAAAACTAAACTTAAGAAATTCTGCTGTTTTAAGAAAAATAAATTTATTTCTTTCAGGTTATAGGCTTAAAGTAAAATCAAATTTAAGTTTTTTTTTCTTCCTTTTCTTTTGTTTACTTTTGGGAACAGGATACCTAGAATTTTGAAAAAGAAAGAGCTTAAAAAATATACATGCTTAAATACAATTAAAAATACATTTGCTGAATTTGCTATAACTTTAATACATCCTACAAAAATGAATCGTTATTTACCAAAATATTCAATTTATAAATATATTAATCACATACTCAATGTAAATATAAATATAAATGTTTCCCTCGTCTTCTGATAACAATTAAGGATTGTGAGGTCCGTCACCAATAGCCTACGTAATGATTCTAATTGCGACGTTAATAAACAAGCAATGAATCAATATGAGCGTCATTTTAAAATTGAAAGCAAAAATATCTCCTTTTAAATATTTTTATCCAGCAAATTTACAGTAAAATTATATTGATTATATTTACTTGAAATGCCCTCAAACGAGTAAAAACAAAATTAGTAGAGCATTTTTTCCCTGGCATGAATCACATAGAAATTAAAATAAATCATAGCATACGAGTAATTCTTATTTATAAATTTCACATTACAATTGACATTTATTGCCTTTTTAGCTTTAATTCCCATTTTTCAATTTAGGATTTACACGTATATTTTAATTAGGATTAAATCAGAAGTAAAAATAAAAAAATAAAATTATTACTATCATCGTAATGAGATTTTCATCTGTATTATTAATTCATTATTTGACAAAAATTTTCGAAATGATAATATATTTTCAAACGAATATTAAAGAAATTAATAATTCTAATCTAAAATTTTGATAAAACCATATGCATAAATAGATAATCAGAATTCTAGCTTTATTCCATTATTTTCATAAATCATACAGCTCGTCAACAGTCTAATGCAACAATAGCATCTGATTCTTCATATTCACCAAGTTCGAGACCCGATATATTCAATTAAAAAAGATCGAATGAGTTCTGGTACCCTCAAAATATTCAATGGAATAATCGAAGTTTCAGTACATTAAATATTCAGATATACTTCGAAGCCTTCTGTAGTGCGAAAATTAGGAGAAGAAGGTATCGTGTGAGGAGCATTTCTTTTTATCTGACTCAAATTTTATGGTACGAGTTTATTGGATAGTGACCCTCTTAATCATGTTTGGAAAAAAAAAGCTACCAAAAATGTTAAAAATGAATAAATTAAAAAAAACTATTTTACTAATTAATAATTTAGTTATCAAAAATAAAGTTAATCAATACCGGTTTCTAGTAACTTACTTCCTGGCTACAAGCTAACAAAACCTTATCTTTCAAAATATTGTATAATTTTATTTTGCACTTCAAAAGAAATTTAAAGTATCATTAAAGAGGAAAATATTTTAAATTTTTCTTGAATGCAGGTAGTGCATTATTTTACTAAAGGATTTATGCGGAACCATAGAGTGAAACTCTCTTTATCGTTCACTTTTATCGAAATCATATACAATGGCATCATCATTTTTCTCTTTTTAGCAATATTAACTTAGAACATAATTTTTTTTTATTATTATTTGATTTTCTTAAAAAGTCCAATTTTTTTTCAACATAATACATCATTCAAAGCTATATCGTCTGAAATGGATAATTTATTTATTTGTTGAAAATTATTATACTCGAACATTATGCTCTACATATCATTGTTAATATATAATTTTTTGTAAAAAAAGTTATGTTATCTAATAATGCTCCATTAAGTTGGATACAGATATTAATATATACAGTTTAAAAAATTTTGAAAGTTTATTTACAAAAAACTAATTATATCGTCAATTAAATTATTTTGATTCAAAAAACAAGATTTGATATATCAAACAAGATCAGTTAATGAGATACTTTCGACGAATTTTCACAACAGAAAATTTATTAAATTTTTTGATATCTAATACAATTAAATTTTCTATTTAACATTCTTGTGCATTTAATAAATGTATAAAAATGCTTATGTTCATTTTATTTACTTCAAAATTGAAAATAATAATGAATTATATCTAATAATCTGTCATTAATTAGTATTTTAGCATAAAATAAGTAGCAAATAATACTTATAAAATTGCTTGCATGAAATTTTCATAATAATTTATTTTTATCTTTTATAAGCATAAAATCAAATCTTGAGCAGCTTTTTCGTTTCCATGAAATCCAGTAGACTTAATTCAGTGACAACAACTGGATCACCTGTAGAAAAACTATGGTAAACATCGTACTAAAAACCCTTATGTTATTTCTAATATGCATACAATTTCACGGTCAAACCTGAAAATTCCCATGTACTTTCCACATAACATAGAAAGCGGATGCTAAGCCTAAAAGGATTTGGGAACCGTGTGAAGAGTAAAAAAAAATTCCTCATGCGAAGAGTGTAGTCGATATTTTTACCACTACATTTCCTACGCGATTTATTTTTTAGAAGTTCTCGAAAATTTCCTCACGCTAGTATTAAACTTTTCACCACACTGCCGGAAATGAAAACTACCAAGATATATTGTATGTGTGATTCTTTTTGGCAGGTGTGCAATTTTTCTCGTATCGCACATTTCCTTACTTTTTGCCACAGATGGGAATATTTTTAAGCCTTTTCAAAATCTCGTATCACCAGCCGAAGTATTAAGCGTTCTACTTCAAGATTAAATATGTTTGAATTATTTTTTGCGCATTTGTCAGGAAAAAATTGTTGACTCTAATATTGGTTGAAGATTTTCAAAAAGACATTTTTTTGTAGATAATATATATATATATATATATATATATATATATGAGACATTTAAATGATGCATTTGAAATAATAAGGATTTGTATTTTTCTTTATTTATTCATCAAAAGTAATTTCTTAAACAATATGGGAAAAGAAATGAATTTTACCAGCAACGTGCTAATTCATTTCTTATAAGTATAATTTGTAATTAAAAGAATTGTAGTAAATATATATATATATATATATATATATATATAATGGAAATTATGTAAAATAATTATATGACGTAATAAAATTGATTAATATTTTCATGACATGCTTACTGTAATTTCCTTAATTGAGCCGCTCAGAAGCCAATGCGGTTAAGTCCAAAACACAAAAATTGAGAAAATTAATGTTTTTTGATACATTAGTTTTTAAAATTCTTGGTTTATTAATTTAATTAGAAAAGTGTATAAAGTCTTTTTTCGAGGTGTAAACTCTGCAAAAAAACAAGATATGTACAGGATGTGCAAATAAAAATGTAAGTATTTATTGAAATAATGACAGCATCTTAAAAATTTTAGGAATTATACATTTTGGCAGCTGAAAAAGATAAGAAATTTATGTTCAACGTAATATTTTTGAGTTTTGACGCACATGCATAAAACTCAAACAATTCTAATTAGAAGCAACGGTTACAGTTACTATGAATTTCTTGTTTTTCAGTTTACCAACAAATATCGAAAGAAGAAGAAGAATTTAATTTTTATTTCAAAGTTTATGTAGAAAAAAAAATGATAAAAGGTGGACTTATTCACAATGGCTTCTGAAATTATTATACAGTATATTCAGAAGCTATTAAAAAAAGGGCTGTCTAACCTAGAAAAAAGTAACCAACGAGTAAATTCTTTAATAACTAAGAAGATTATTATTTATTTCATCAAAATTTTCAAAAATCAGAAAATATCAAAAAATGGACTTAACCGCAGTGGCTTCTGAGCGGCTCAATTAGCTTTGATGTCAACTCACGTATGCAATCTTCTAATTATTAAATTATTCAAAAATATATCAGAATTTTAACATAAATTGAGTTTTCATTGCAACTTATGCTTTTACTTAAAATTGCAGTTGTTTTTCATCTGTGAATGCATTTCTTTTGTTTTACATTTCCGTAATCCGAATTAAAAGTTTTAAATTTATGTTTCGATGTTTTCTAGAACTTATTTTTTAATGCAATTTTTTAAAAAAATAAAAAAAAAACCCAATTTTTTTAAATATCTTTTCATGTGTTTTAACAGTATTAACTAAATAGGATGTATTTAAAACTTACATAGAATAATTTATCAATAATGTAATAACATTTAAAAAAAAACACTGCATTTAGTACAAATAAATTCTTCTTGACTAATGCATGAATTTCTAGATATACTAAATTAAAATAAGAAGCGTTATGTATGTGTGCATTGAACAACTCTAGGTTAATTAAAACTAGTCTACGAAGAACTGTTAGTATTTTTTCTCTTTACATGCGAGTTGGAATAAAATGTATAATTATAGCAAGAACATATATAATTATGGTAATCACAAAAGCATGCATAATTGTAGCGTATACAAAAACATGAAGAGTTCTGGAAAGTACATAGGCATACGTGATTGCGGCAACAAACACTGCTATGATTATAACAAGTACCAAAACATTTACTTGTTAAACTAAAGCACTGATTTTCTTTCGAGGAATTTCCAAATGAAAGTTATTTATTTAATTGCAGAGTATATATAGTAAATTTACGTATATTTTAAATAGATTAAAGATACTTCTTATTCAATTTTAGTAAGACAAACGAAATAAATATGTTTACTTTAAAGGAAAGTCTTTGATTCTAAATAAATATTGTCCTATAATTCCTAAAAATATTTTTAAACTTGAAAGTATTTTTTTAAAGTTGAAAGAATAATGAAATTAAAAAAAAATCTCTGAAAAACATATTATTTTAATCGGGTAAGCAGCACACTTACTCCACTGCTTCTTGAATAGAAACCGCTCCTTTCTAACTAAATTTAATAGCTGAAACTTTCCTATATACAATTTGCGAAGAATTAAATTAAACATAACTTAAAAATATTCAGAATAATATAAAATATTTATGCTGTCGTAAGATCATGCCACACAAGCCACAAAAAAATGTCTTCTCATCATTATTTCCTTGATAACATTTATTTGATTAATACTTACATTTTATACATGCAATATATCGATTGTTCAATCTATTTTTATCAGTTTAATCTATTGCAAGACATCTGTAATTAATACATCCTCGTCTTCCCCATACCAAAGAGAGAGTTTTAATTAACAATAATATTTCAATGATGAATGTAGTAATCTTTCTGTAATTTCGATATTCCTTCTTGTTGACGATTTTTGACTTCTCTTTTTTTTAAAGCATCTAGGTCGCTGTTACACCTTATATACGTAACATAACCACATCTGGCTCATGTGCTATTCAACTCCATAATCACTCATGCAAGATTGAATGCTACACAAATTATGCAACACAAAAATACTGCATACTTAACACAAGCCAATTATTTGCAATGCTGATAATTGATACTTACACACACAAATAAAAATTTCGCGATTAAATTAATATTGTTTGGGTAATGCATGCGTACATTGCTTACTTAATTTCGTTAAATAACTTTTATAAGAAATATATAAAAATATTAAGATGAAAGTCCTAATAAATTTAATGTACCTGAGACATTAAAATGCTTCAAATTTTGCTTTTATTAATTTATTAGTTAAAAAATACTTAGAAAAAACTTTTCTAATTCTGTACATTTACCTCAATGACAATTAGGTAAAGAGATTATAAGAAAATTGATTCTTAAAACTGTATTAAAATTTTTGTCTCGTCATAGATAAAAATATGTGTATTTCATTTTGCTTTTAAAATACACTTTTCTTTAGAATTCTGGAGGTAGTTTCCTCAAAATCTACTACATGCATAATGCCAATTGTTTCCACATTATGAAATGAGCTTGATTCTAACCGAGGGAACATCATTTTTATCTAATAAGCTCTCACAAATTTTAAGTATTACATAATATTTGCTTAAAAATTAATTTACTTGAATCATAAAATTTAATTTCTAAAAAAATGTATTAGAATTAATTTTTGGAATTTTAATGATATTCAATGTATAAAATATTATAAGTAGACTATAATATTTTTAAATTATAAATACGGTAAAATTTAAGTAAGATATATCTAATGATAAAAACTAGATTTCTAAATCTTAATACAGTTATAATTATCAATTATTCATAAGCAATTATTTATGATTACGAATCTGATTATCTTTGTATAAACACATAAATAAGAATATAGATATCTCAATGTTCGAATACAACTTTCATTGTTTCTAATATTGAAAAGAAAAGATTCTTCAAAATTAGTATAAAATAAATTTATTTTTCCCATCGAATGCATTTCCTTTACCTTAAGAAAATACATAATAAATTAAGCGAAAAGAGCAATTAATAAATATCTGGACTATAATCTTAAATAAATAGATGTAACATTAGCTTTCTATTTTAATTTTTGTTCCTTTTGAAAATAGGGTGTAGAATATTAATCTTTTCTTCCACTTACGCATTCATAAATGAAAGAAAATTGACCAGTTTTTCGAAATACATTTCAAATTTCATCCAGTTCAGAATAGCGAAATGTCAGTAAAATATTTTCAATAATTTCAATAGTTCATTGTAAGGAAAGCATAATATTTCTATAAAAATGTGAAAATACTAAGGAATTGTCTTACGTTCCAACTCAATTGTTTTTTATTTATGAAATTTTAAAATAAAATAAATTTATCTTGATATTTTTGATGCTATTCTTACATGTCATGAAACCAATGTCAATGTTATAGTAATGCAATTGCAATGAATTCAGTATTCCGTATTACAGCAACATACATTGGACACATTTGAAAACATTGGATACATTGGAAAAACTATAATGTTTCCTGAATAAAATAATATTACTGGTTAGTTCGAGTTTTATATTTTGAAAGACCGGCATGCTGTAATGCTGATTTGTTTTAATCTAAATCCATTTGAGGGTGTGGCGAGTAGGATATAATCTCAGAAATATTGTTTTTCTCACTTAACTGAAGCTCAGAATTACAAAATTCATAACCATTAGGCCTCGCGTTTCTTTCATTGAAGGGTTTTGAAGCGGCGGCAGCCAAGAGGTCAACCTAGTATACACGCCGCCTGCGTTTTTTTCCGTTGGGTAAATGGTTAGAGTCATAATGCCTCTAAAGACTCGCTGTATAGTGGGTCTGATGCACATTAGGTCTACCGGGGCTTCAAATCCTCTAATTGGCTTTATGTGGAAGAGGCTAACTAAGATGTTCCAAGTTAGATGGCCAACTTCCAAAATTATGCGGAGCGTCACCACTAGCCCTCGCATTACTTTGTAAGTAATGCGATTATAATAACACTAGTACCTTAGTAAATAATAAATTCATCCATTTAAATATTATTAAGCGAATCAGTTATATATAATCAACATTTACATTGTCATTATGTTTATTTCACTCGAGGCGATCTTGACTGCATTTTACTGCTTTGCAAATAGGAAAAAATACACATTATCCTAAAAATGATAAAAATATTAAAAATCATTTCAGTGTTTTGTTTTATAATTACGGAATTTTAAATATACGTACAAAAATCCACAACTCTATTTATATTATTTAGGAAATTCCATAAATTTTCTTTAGCTGAGTACTAAATCACTTAACTGACCTTCAAAATAGTCAGTTGCTTTTTTATTTTTCATAACGGTCATATGTTTGAAATGATGTGACCTTTTACTCTGCAATCATTATAAAGTTTTAAATAGTTTTTAGTTGTTTTGCATAATATGTTTGATGCGTGTGGAATAAAAAAATACATAAATAGTTAGTTTTTTTAAAATCCACAGCGTATTAGATATAGCTGTTTTTTAAAAGTAGTTTGTAGTGTCTAAAAGGAAACAAAAAATTGTACAAGTATAAATAACACTAGTACTACTCAACACAAGCACATTATTGTGAGAAATATTTTTTTAGAAATTAAGTCAAATAATTGCTTAAAAATATATATAAGTAGTAAGAAGTTTAAAATATTGAAATATTTACACAAAAAAATAATTTTAAGAATTTTATATTAAAAAATGAAGCTTTTTTCTGAAATGCATATCTTGTGTGTTCAAATATGGTGAAAGTCGACTTTTTCTTTTAAATTAATAAAAATTGCACTTTGAGTACCGTATATCCTTTATTAAATAAAAAGAAGTGCTTAATAATAATATCTGGACTAAGAGAAATTTAAGAGAATGTTTCTTGTTTAGTAGAAATCTGAATAAGGAAGAAGTTCTTCATTACATCTTTCATACATTCATATTCCGTGCCATCTATTATATACAATATTTAGAAGAGCTCTTTAAACTATTAAAAAATGCATCGTTTCTGAATACTTCAGCAAAGTCTTATTATAATACAAAACTCAAAGACATTTTTACTACTATAACAACCATTTTCTTCTTTCTCCACATATCCATCATTATTCTGCCTAATTCCCTCATAGCGAAATCCAAACGATGCATCTTAAACTTTCAATACATTCACTCCGACGTACTTCCATCAAAACTCCGCAAGCAGCAAATTCGTTTTATCACATTACTACTAAGTGTAATATCCGACAAAATACATATCTGGATGAGTCACTACGCCTTCATTTTATGGTCCTCATTAAAACAAGCTCGCCCTTCTTCGTTTTTTAAAAAATTCAGAATGACTTTTCACTTCAAGAAATACTCTGCCCAGAAATTCTAAAAAGTGAAGTGCCTCTCATTTGAATTCAAATCAACGAAAACATCTTCTTTCTCGGACACCGAAATGATTTCACTCGCCTTATGTCTTCGTTCAGAAGGAGAGCAGAGCTTGGCGACATTAAACATAAATGCGACATCCCTAATAATGGGAAGCATTATCCAGTTTTACGGAGTCGCCATTAAATTCGGAAATCACCAGATTCTCGACCCCTTATGCCAATAAAACGGTCATAAATACGAGAACTAAGAGACGTGGAACAATGCTAATAAAAATGGGAGATATCTTGGTATAAAGGGAGTAAGAGATGTGTATCGATATAGGTAATATGAATGTCAATTATGATGTTTGGATGTATAATAAAGGGAATAGCGTGCATTGATGGGTTTTTGTATTATTCTGTACAGGCTTTTGTTTTAAATCATCATTTTTCTATTTTATTAATGTATGCATTCAAATAAATCAAAAGAAATGTTATGAAAAATTATTGATTGGTTTCAGTATTCTAGCGAAAAATAAACAAGGACATGTCTTCTTACATGTATCATAAAAACATGTTTAATATCAGTAGGTTGGTTTGAAGAGATACTTCGATACTTTTAATAGTTTATTAAAAACTGATGCCCATTATCGTATTTATGTTATCAATATTTATTCCTAAGCATTTTATCAAAAATAGGAAGTAGGCTACAATATTTCATATCTGCAAATAATAAATTTCTTGACAGAGGAAGGAAATAAGAATTGATATAATTGGTTAACTTTTTCTTGGAAATTGTTTTCTTTTAAAAAAATTATATTGTTTTCTCTGGTATTGTGCCCTTTTTACTAGTTACCATCATCTATTTTACTTGCGTTAGGAGTAAATTAATGAATTATTTTATCAAAAATTAAAAGAAAATTCAAGAGAACATTGTACCCTATAAATAGCAAAAATATCGAAAAAGATGTCATTACATTATTTTAACTGTATAACTTTTTAAAGTATATTTCGAAATTTTCATAACCCTTACTATATTATTTAGTGCATTATTTAAATTTTGTTTGATAAAGTACGATATTATTTCATTGACCATCATAATTTGAACTGCTATTTTAGTTATTTATTTCACGCACTAAAAATACTAAAGCAATTTTTTTTTTGTAATCAGTACACTGCTTTGAAATTTTTCTAGTTAATTTGACTAATACATTTGATAATGTTTGTGTTTATTAGGAATTTACATAAACTTTTTTAATTATACAAAATTAGATAAAGCTGGTTTTTTTTATTGTTTTTAGATACGCTTCACAGAAAAGAAGTTCTGAATGGATAAATAACATTAATGCAACTAAGCCCACGCACATAATTGTAAGAAAGACTTTTCCATGAAATTTTTACAAAAATATATTTAAAAAAACTAAATTATAAAGAAATTTTAGGGGACTTAAAATATTAGTTTAAAATTTTAAAATTGGTTTAGTTTATTATTTTAAATAATAGTTTAAATTTTTAAATAATTGTTTGATTGAAAATTAATATTTTTTAGAGCAAGATAAACATAAGTTTTAACATCTGAAACTGTTTTAAATTATTCTTGCGGCACTGATTTTGACTTTGTATTTCAACATTTTATTCATTTCTTTTCTTAATCTTATTAAATATTTTTCTTTGCTTATCACTCAATCACTAATGAAAATGGATCAGGGAAATAATATGATAAATTAATAATTTTGGGTTTATATTTGCTCATTCTGTGCTACAATCTATTGAAATAATATAATATAAAATGTAAGTAAACATTTGCCTGAAACAATATTACATCAAAAAGAAACAAAAATATTTGGAACATAATTTTGAAATAAGTTCAATTTAATAAATTAAATATGCTTCCATGCATTAATATGTATTAAAAAATAATGCAGGTATTATATGCAGTTATTTTGCCTGATAACTTGTTTTATTATATTTTTTTACATTAGATAAACAAGAATTAAAGTAGTGAATAAAAAGTAATTTCTTACAGAAGCGTAAAAAATTCATGCAAGAAATTGAAATTACTACAAATTTGAATAACTCATTTTTATAATGTTTTCAAAATAATAACAAAATTTAGATCTTTTTTTTCACATTTATTCTTTATAAGTCCTTTAATTTGTGTTAAATGTATTGCAGATAAATTTTCTAACAAATATTTATTCCACAAGGTGCATAACTTTTTCTGGAGTAAATCGGTTTTTGATTGAAAGGTTGTTTTGTTCATTTTGTTTGAAAGATCATTTTTTAAATTCCTTTAAGGTTGTCTTAAGAATAATTTCAAAGTTAGTGCTTAGTTAATTTTTTTTGTGTAAAATATGACTTTAGGTTTACATTTTGCTTTCTGTTGTACATTGTATTTTTGCTTAGCAAACATTAGTAACTAAAGTAAAACTTGATCTGGCACATACATAAAATTTATGAATTTTATTATTTTTATACCTAGTTTAATACATTTTTTTAATGTCGATTAATATAAATAATTAAAATACTCTATCTCTCTTCTTTATTAATATTTTCAAGAACTTCATGTAATTTTACAAAAGTTTTTAACTGTATATTTACACATCATAAAGTCTGTTATATATTTATAAGCTTATTTATATGTCATCAGTCGGAGAAAATCGTGGTAACCAAATCGTATATTAATAAGTTTTCAACCGATGGGTAGCGGGTAAGCAAGTCAAATTTCTAAATACCATCGTGATGTGCTAAATCTGACTGGATTTAGATTTTTCACTTCAGCGTTTCACAGACGTGGGTCGGAAAATGCAAACTCAGAGGATACAATTGTCAGTTGGCTCGATTATAAACTGAGTATCCCAAATATGATTCGAATGTTCGCATCATTCACGCAGTCGAATTGTTATTCCATTTAAGAAGAATATGAGATTGTTGCTGACGAACCTTAAATATAATCGGATATATGTATTTGGGATGCTTTTGACAAGGAAAGAGGAATTTTTTCGTCAAGTTTAAATAATGATTCTTTTTTTTAAATTAATAACAATGAAAAAGCAATTTAGTTATCTCATATTTAGGTACGTATCTGTTCAAAGAAAAGCGCATTTATAAACAAAAGTAATTACGTAACAGTAACTAATAACACAGGCCTGTGAAATTGAAGTTTTTAAAAAATACTAAGAAGGTTTTTGGGGTTTCTTATGTTATTTGTTGCGCTGATTTCGAAAATGATCATTTAACATCAGGAGTTTTTGTAAAATTGATATCCTATTTGAAAAGAAATTCTCTTGAATAATTTGGCGTGTGCTATCTAGCAGCTGTGATTTTTAGATTAGTTAAATTTATATAAATATTGATTCCAGGTAAAGCAAATATTTCAGGTAATGGATGAAAAATATTGTAATTAGATCTCAAGAGCTGCTTCTATTTGAGAAAAAAAACAAGAAGTTTTCTTGAGGTTTAAACATTTACATAAAATTATGAAGCAGTTTCATGAATAAAATTGCCAATATACTATTTTAATTTGTTTTTATTAGGGTAATTTACATAAAATAATAGATGATTTACAAAAAAAAATATTACTCTTATGAACATAAGAGTTGGAAGGAAATTTTAAACTATACAAAAAGCAAAATAAAAAAGGTTTCAATATAAGTACGTGCACTTTTCCTTTTGAAACTTCTATCTGACTTTATTCTCTACTTTCAATCTCAAATCTATATCGTGTTAAGATCCGATAGTAGTCGGCGAGCATGTTTTTGTCAAATCTTGTTTGATGAATGCGCTCCATATATTTGATGTTCTTGGAGGAAATATTTGCTCTGTTCGTTACTGATCCTAAGGTTTTATAGTAGAAGTCCAAATCTGAGTGAAGGAAATGTGCTTTGATACTCTTGGAGCAACACAAAGCTTAAAATTTGTCTCGCATATTCATTACACTTGCTTTATAGTCATGATCCTATTAATTAACAAGAAACTTTCTGATGGCATCTTTGAAGACAACCCAAGCTGCGTTTTCTTTGTTGTCATGCTAGTATCAAATTTTTTATCCTTCATAAGCTTGCAGATATATGGACCAACAAAGATTCCCTCTTGCAACCTGACTTCGGATAAACCTGGAAACTTTTTGCTTAGGTATTTGAAACAATCGCCATCTTTTGGAATAGTCTTGAGAGACTGCTTAAATGTTAATAATTTTATATGCCAAGAGGGTAACAATATTTTGTTCGGCTCCACTAAGCTTTTCTGAATCATATTCTTGGGGCTTGGCTTAAAGTTTTGTATTTACGGCAATTCTGTTTTGACTCAATATTGAATATTATCATAGTGGTCATTCTTTCTAGTGACACATTAATTTTTAAACAACCTCCATCCTTCTTTATCGCTGGTGATATTAAATTTTTTCATCAGTTAGGGAACATCTGAATAATAGACAAGGTTCTTGTCTTCCTTAAAGTACTTAACAAACTCTTTTTCTCAATTTCTGTGCCAATGAAAAGAGATTCCTTTGGTCGATATTTTTTTCTTTCAATCTGGAGCCCAACAATTGATATGCCTCTTTCGAAAGACCATGATTTCAAGTCAGATCATATAACAGAGCCTTGAACTTCTGGATGATCTAAATCCGAAGACTCTGAAGGACTGACTGGTATTTCAGTTGGAGGCAAAAGCGCTAGCACATGAAGAACTGAACTTATGGCCGAAAGAATATTATCAGGATAAGAGTTTTGAGATTTTGAGTTTTGCTGTAATACCTACGGATACGGCAGGAATAAAAGTAACAATCATCAGAATAACTTTTTGCTTCTCTCATGCTATATGAGTTCCAAATCATAAAGCAATTTTCTTTCTTTTGAACCAGAAACATATTAGATCATTGAGACTCTGCATACAAATTTTATGAGGAGCTCATGATTTCTCCTGGTCTCCGAGTTTCATTACAAAATACGTAAGATGAAGTTATCTTCCATAGTCTGTAATAATCACATTGGTATTTTTAATTACACTATATTTAAGTAAAACAGTACGAGATAGGAGAAAAGTTCAACCACAAAGTTGTAGATCAGGAGTAGTTGTATATTCGATTTAGCACGAAAAGATATCTTGTGAACATTAATGGGGAAAAAATGATTAAAGCGTGTGTTTGATTGTTTGCAATTTTGCACTGTGAAATTACGAAACGATCTTAGAAAAAGAAGAAAAAAATTCTCAAGTTACATTTTTTATATTTCAAAACTTCTCTCCATCACTTGCAATGTTCATTGTATCTTTTGTTAGAAATTCATTTTGCATACATTTTAGCATAACATAAGACACTTTGCCATAAGAATCAGTAATGAATTGTCGAAAATCCTGCAATGTTGGGGATGGGAACACTTACTGTTGGAACTATCCATTGTTGTTAGAAAAATCCATTGGAATCAGTTCAGCTGAACGTGGAGAAAACCTTTCTAAGACACCACATTCAATTATATGTAGTCATCTCATCCGTTCACTCTGTATCTGCCAAGAATGTTGACAGGATCTCTATCTGGTCTATGTCAAAGTTTCACCATGAGTAACGTCTCCCTGTATTCTAATCCAATATTGACTGATTAGGTGTTGGCCGGTATGAATGAGCACAACATTTGCTTAGGATTTTTCTAACACGAATTTTTGAAGGACAAAGTTTTCACTTATCTTTTTTGTGCTGCTGTTCGAATGTGTGAGGACGTATTATAATACATCTCCCCCTTGTACCTGCCTTCCTACCTTAGCAGATCTGCCAGATTGGGTTTGGCGAATCACACACCCTGACTCGCTTAAAGGTCTCGCAACATTTAGGATGGTTTTCTGTGAAGGATGTGGGCTTTATGTTGGGTAAGTATAGTTTTCTGTCTTTCACATTTCCCTACTAGTCTTTCATTAAGCCATTATTGTACCAAAACATTGGAATCTTAAGGATGATGTTGCGAGCGTCTCTACACTTATTAGCGACAAAGTATGGTATCGTATTCAGGATGTGACATGCTTTAATAAGAAACAGTTTACCAGATTTTTTTTTTGTTTCGTATATGTTTTGTCGGGTGAATATGTTATATTCGCATAAATCACCCCCGTGATTTATTAGGAGTGACTATTATCCCTCCTATCACTTACCCACGAACTTTCTTCTAGCCTTCTAACAATTTTCCTTTCTTCCACAATTTGCTGTAATAATTCATCATAATCTTAGTCACCACATTTCATTTTATATTGTAATTCTGAAGTATATAATTTATAAGTGGAGTTGTTAGAATCAACCACAATGCCGTAGAAATTCAAAAAGACAATTGCAGGAAGATGCTCATATTAACCTGTTATAATGCCAATTTAATTAAAAAATAAAAGCAAATTACACCTAAAAAGAAGGAAATGCTTTTACTCTAAGCATTTAAAATAAGTCATGAGATCTTTTAGAAGAAGAAATAAATGTTAAAAATAGCGTCCCACACAAATTTTGTTTTTTCCGCCAATTTTTTTCTTTTTATACAAAATCGATCAGCGCTACACATTTTGAACTCAAAATATCGGAAGAACTGAAATAAAACAATATTTATCGATAAAATTAGATTGCTAAAAATAAATTAGTTCTGAAATGAAAAACTTAAGTATTAAAATATGAATTGGACATGACAAAATATTGCTTCACTAGCCTGAATCAAAGAGGTCACTCATAGTAAATGAAGTAAAACATTAATGAAGCTCAGAACTTTTAATTAAAAATTAATTGAAAAAATGATTGACGTTTCTCTCCTGAGTTCTTTCAGAAATCAATGTATAAAAACTAAACACCTAAATAAAATTATCGAATGACATGTAGCATTTTTCTCCACCCTTAAGAAGTAGCGATTACGCCATGCGAAAAAAGTACAGCTGAGTAGGGAAATGGATGCTTCAAGTATCTTAAAGTGTACTCTTTCATAAGTTATTATTGATTTTTATCGCAACAGTAAATAATATATCAGTTTTGAAATCGATCGGTAAACCGACCCTGCGATATACCAATGGTTCCATCGATTATGAAGGCAACTAGCTCACGCTACTTACGTTCTCATCACATCATTTGGGACCATTAGATATCAAAGCTTTACATCATCATCACCATCATCATTATTAATATAACTTATTGTAAAATCAATTCCTCCCGTTAGAAGTCTAACAGTGAAGAAAAAGAATTCCCTAATTTCTTTTGCGACGCGATAGAGACATTAACGGGTTTTAAGAAATCGATAATAGACTCCTTTTCACGAGGTTCGGAAATAAGGCGTAACATCGTAAGAAAAGAATAAAAATCATCATTACAACAGTTTTAGACACGCTGATTAGAAAACCACAGGTCTTAAGCATTAAAGGAGTCATTTTCCTGCCTTGGGGGAGTTTTTAGTAAATAGCACTGCGGGTCGTTTTTTATCACATAAAAAGTCGTTACGTGGCTTAGGGGTGGATTTATCAGGGACATTTTTATTCAATTATTGAATTTAAGTCATATTGAATAATATCCGCTATATATCGTACGTGATAGGGAGATGTGAGCAAAAACAGAACATTTCGCGGAGCTCTGTGTTGGTGAAAATTGAACATTTTAACCGATATAAAAAAGTTGTTGAGCAACTCTAATGGGAGTTTTAGTTATGAATGATAAATAGAGAGTTGGAATCATTACGTGACTATAGAGATCAGTCAACAAAAAATAAATTGGTATAATTTAACAATATTACAGTCATTTCACGTGAAATATAAGTCTCTCAATTTCTTGGAACTTTAATGTATTTTCTCCTTCTCCCTTCTCCTTTTTAAGCTAAATTTATGTAATCGTAATAAAAGATATGAGACACATTTTAGTTTTTATACCTTATGCTGTACCTTGAATATTTTTAAGTATATTTATAAATATTCATTCATTATATCTGAAATATATTTCTATTCTACATTACTAAGTAAAAATTGTGGCTATTCAATCTATATATGATCACGTTATCTCATTGTGACTAAACATATGCATGTACATATTTGAATATCCATACATAATATTGTTCTACTATATTTGTAAATGAGAAAAATACTTTAACTTTTTTTTAAAAAATTGTAAATTATTCAATTGATGGAACAATTATAAAGTATCCAGTATCCAGTGTTTTGAGTCCTGATTCCACTAAGGCACATCGGGATTAATAATTGAACTTATGCGACATGTTAAATAGAATGAGACCAATAAGTCCCTCCATGGGCTAATGTAGAGATAAAGGACATCACAAATAAAGGCCTCAGGTACCATCATCAAAATTATGAGGTCTGTTGAAAATAACCATCCCATTTCTCTAATGTAAGTTAAATTCAGAATGTTCAGATTTACTTATATATTTCACCAGTATATGGAAAACATATCACATTGATTAAATAATGAAATAAATTTGAATACATTTAGAGTAAATGGCATGAATTCATGAAAAATATATCTTCCTCGAAATCTAAACATATATCTTACGAAAATATAGGGAAAATTTATTGGTTTCAAATACGCAGACAACACATATTTTTACATTCAGCATGTTTATTTGAAGATTTCAACATTATAAGAAATAAAATTATCTTAACTATTTTGACTTTAATGAATTTTTTCAAAGAATTTACCATAAAAATCGAGATTTTAAAATTCTATATTAAAACATATAATGAAATTCAAAGAAAAGCTATAAAATCGAGTGAATCTATATAAATGCGAATAAAACTGAGGATCAACAAATTTCCGAACATGAAAAGAGAAGAGGAGAACAATGACACATTTGTAAATAAACATAATGTATTAATGTCATTTATTTGCATTTCGTTTACTCTTGTTTTCTCCTGTTGAGAAACACACACCATAGCAAAACGAAGTGGGCACTAAATAATAATTTCTTTGGAGCAGTTTTTCTTTTACCGTGGAATTAGTAGTTTCCGCTCAAGATATGAAGACAAGTTGCCTCATTTGTGTAATACATGAGACACAGCGGAGAAAGCGCGCTACCGCGTACAGCAAACACTTAAGGTAATGGCCACCATTTATTTCAATCAAGCATCAAGGGAGAAATAAAAAAATCAGTTAAGCGTAACTAACATACTTCGAGAACCTGTCGCAAGCTAATTTTCTTCTGGATACAAGGTCCTTGTTTCGATTCCGGGGCGGGAAAAGGGGGCTTTCGCTTTCATTACCCCGGGGTGGTCGGTTTGGGTCTTCGTATGGGAATTAAACAGTGTGACTAAACAACTTTTAGTATTTTTTTATTTACTGCTTAGCTTTCCAGCACAGGCATTTATTGTTTTGTTTTACAAAGGATGAATCATCCGCTATGTTTAATTACTACACTTGATTAATTTGAAAAATGTTAGACAATGTAAGTACTTGTGTTCATGATTAAAAAGAAAGATCATTTGTTGTAAAATTATAATAGTCCATTGAACTTAGTAAATTGTAATTATTTATTGCATAATGTTGACACATATTATCAATTTAGAATTTAACAGGAGGGCAACTTTTGAAAGGCATGTTAATTTTGACTTATAGGGCAATTATAAAATTATGGAAAATTTTGCGGACTGAAAGCTGATTTATCCATGTATTATGTTTAATTTTACAATTTTCTTAATATACATAATATGCACTGACTTCCACTCATAATTTGGGAGGAATGAGATTGTGGATTCCAGGAAATTAAAATTCTAATAAATATTACACGTTGTCTGGATAATACTCATACAAGTTGACACTAAACTTATTAAAAATTTTAATGTAATGGTAGACGAGTGTCTTTATTTCGATTTCTACTTAGGCAACTAAAATTGAAGCATCACGCAAATGGGAAATGTAGAAACTAAAATAAAACTTTTATAATTTTAAAGGATTCATTAAATTTTAAATGTAAATTTAGTTGAAATGGATTTCGATTTGATTTTGCTATCAGATCCTAGGGTAAAATGAAATAAATTCCACGAGGAAAAAAAAAAAAAAAAAAAACATTTGTACAAAAAGAGTTTGAACTGGAAAAGCAAATCTTATCTCATAGAATCAAAATTAAAATAAATTTATATATCTGCATTTCAACGAAAATAGCATTAGTTGATTAATAGTATAAGTTTAGTTTTTGTTTAAAGGTAAGAATGGTGATCAGCCTCACAGCAGGCTGGCTTGATAGATTCAAGCCTTGGTGAGTGGACGAATAAATCGAGGTCATCAGCTTCTTGATTGGCAATGTTCATATTGAATCAAAGTTTGAATCTTGATTCCATCATCTCGGAAAAGATAGGTTATTTAATCTGAAATGTAACTAGTTTCATATATGAAGCAAAATCTAAGAAAATGAAGTGAATTTTGGAAAAATTTCCTTTCAGCTTTAAATGTATTTAAAAATTATAACTTAGACCACCAACAAATCGAAAAAGTATTTCATTCAAACTCCATCTAACAAATAGAAAGTAAATCCATAAACAAATATGAAATTCTCCAGAATGAAGGTATAGACTGCATTTCTAAAACATTTTAACTATGCATTTTTAAAAACTCTTACGATTAAGTGAATTAAGAAAGTTAATTATTCATTATTTTATCATTATTCTCTTTGTAGATTATTCTTGTGATTTAATTTTAAGAACAAAACATGAGCTTAGTTTAAGATATTTTAATTGATTATCTATGTTGCTGATGGTATGCAAATGTTATTGTCCTAGTTAAATAATTTGAAATATTTATCATACGCTTGTTTGTAATAATCATCAACTGTTGAATTTCTTTTTGCTTTATGTTATTATCACAAACTAGTTATCATTACACTTTTTTTTTTCAAATTAAGAAAATCTAATTCCGGAAACGATAAATTTTAAAATTACTAAACGCGATACAAGTAAAACTGCAAGAGAGATATGTTAATTATTAAAATGTTCTCTTGTTACTGAAATTTAGCTTTATTTGTATTCAAAATAAATATTTAAGAAAAGAATTGGAACTTTTTACTGTTTCGTATGATACCATTGGTGATTTTGTATCTTATTATTTTTTTTGCCTTATACTCATGCATGTATAAATAAAATGCTGTATTATTAATTAATATAGCTAACTATATAATTATAGATATTTACAGAATAGTTATAAATCAGTTTTTCCTATGGAACTACTTATTCCCTTGTTCAGTAAATCACAATTTTTTTTCATTACATTATGCATTAATGATATCTCGTTATAATTCATTAATTAATTAAAAACCGAATTTAACATGTAATTTTAATTAAAAATATTTTGTTATTTTCTGCTTTAATTACGACATGAAAGCTATAGACTTGTTTCTTCATGTATTAAAATGATAAAAAGATATTAATCATTCAAATATACGAAAATATGGAAGTTTTTCTGATACATTGAACATAATTCAACTTTTGCTCACGTTATAATTAAGATTTTATTTCTTCCTAGTGATTAATTGATCTATAAAAGCCTTTTACAAAATAACGGAACATAAAAAATGATACGCCATAACAAATGCTTTATAAAGATATTATTACCTAAATGTTTCGCAACAGCTTATTCTTAATTTATAAAAATTGAAACTTGTAAGAGAATAAAAATGCACATAATTTCGTAAAAAGTAATTACATGTTTAATGATAAATGTAAAGGGACACTAGGAAAATTGTTTTCGTCATTAATTATTTTCTTACTACTTCTAAAGGATCTAAGATTCCATTCTGCCATTTAATCTTGTTTCACACGAAATATGTGAAAAAGGAAAGTACTATAGAAAGAAAAAAAAATATCATTATAATGAATAGGCTATTAGAGTGAAAATTGACTTAAGAATACTCATATTTCTTTCTTTTCTCAAGTGTTGTTATTTGTAATAAATTTTCTTCTTTGAATATTAATCAGTCTTAATTGGAAGAGAATGTTTTTAGATGTATTTGTTTCATTTAAATAATTCTGTAATCGCTACAATTAAATAATTCTGTAAACAATACTTTTTACTATTAGTGCTCCTCATATTACAATTCAAAAGCCAATTAAAACTCAGACTTATTTCTTCATAATAATGGTCAGATGTAATTAGTAATACAATCTTTAGGGCTAAGATTAAGACTTTAACACTTCAAACAACTGAGATCAAGAGACCGAAATCATACCCACACCATATCTCTCATATTTTCATGCCTTATTTTCATCTGGGTCAAAGCATCCGTGGATGAATGGCTGAAATTACTAATTCGGTAACACCCTGTCAAAAAACAATGTGTCACTGGATTTTGAAAAGGTGAGGCCAAATTCTCTCCAAGTAGAAATTTCAAAACGGAATAACTTAAATCTAGCGCTTCAGCATTCAGATTTGCAAGTAGTTAACTTTACTTGTGCTGCTGAAGTGGAAGGTTTTCTCCTTTCTTGAGTAAGTATATACTTCAGCGTTTGCACAACCTGATAACACAACGGAATGTTCGCACAGAACGATATAATAGCTATATATTATTCTTGAATTTTCTTTCGAATTTTAATATTCCTTATTGTTAATTTGTATTAATTATGGAACTATCCATTAATTTTTATTTTTATTTAATATTTATGATAAGATGATATTTTCTTCCTGTTAAGAAAGAAACTCCGTAAACTAAACTCCTTTGCTTTTCAAGATAGCAAAAAATTGATAGAGCTCTGATAAGCATTCACGAGGTCGATGTTTCCACAGATATTGTTAATAATGGGTAATAAGTACTGCAAAGTTCATTATTAATATTTTGTCAATAAAATTACTTTTTGTTAGAAATATTAAGTGAGAAAAACACTAAATTTTTGATAATTTTAAATAGTATCTATATTTCAAAATTTAATTTAGAAATATATTGTTATAAATTACAGTATGTGTCTACTTAATTCAAGCAACTTGCTGAGCCATGGAAATTCTTTTCAATATCTGTTTAACAAAGGTAAGATGAAAAAAAAAGATATTATACGATTAAACTGTTTTTAATTTATAACACGTTAAAATAATTTTTACAGTCTAGAAAACAATGTTAAATTAACAAATTATTTTTTTTAATCTATTTACACGTTGAAGCATTTAGTTTTATATAAAACAATCCCTCATGAAGAATATCAAATAATTTTGTCCAATTTTTTGCAAGAAAATAATTGTATAGCATCCTAGTATTATAATTTATAGAAATTAAATTCAACGAAGACTTATGTTACAAATTCACGAATCAAATAAATAAACATATATTTTAAGGTGGAATTCTACGTTTTAATCTGACAAATTTGGTTACGTGATCCTCAAGTATTAAATGATAAATGGATTAAAGAAGCAATAAGAAGTTAAGGAAATGTTCTCATTCAATTCTGAACTTAAATTGCTTCCGGAAATACAATAAATAACAAATAAAAATTCTTAAAAGCGAAACACAAAATAGTTTCGCTGCACATAGTCCCAAATAAGCATCATTAAATCTCACTTAAGAATATTTGTCACACGCTATCCGTCACTTCTCATCAAGAATCTCAAGTTGAAAAGAGGAATCAATATTCAACCTAATGAAACTAATAATTCACGCAGAAAATAAATTCTCTGTTCCAGTGCCTGGTCTCCAGACTTACTCGCTCTTCACAGAAGAGCCTCTCCCGCAACAAGCGACGGCTCGTGATTGGGTACTTGATCCAGGAACTATTATCCCCTCACTTGTTATTACACTCCAACACATTTCTACTCCATGTTAATGATCGGTATTTCGGACTCTGGTCAATATTTAGTTTGTGACATGCAGCATCTGTTACTAAAGTGCGTTAGTCTCTTGGACTTGATATCTGAAATTAAAAGCCTATAAAAATATCAAGACATTGAAAACGGAAAACAATTTTACAGTTTATTTGAATTGATTATAATTACATGAAGATTTACAAAAGCGCTTATAAAAGTTTGAGTTTTAGAAATGGGAACGAGGATTTTGGGTAACATACTTTAGAATTTTCCATTGACCCTTTCTCTTCTAAAATTAACACGAGGAGGACGCCCTTTCATCCCAAAAAATCGTTGTCACAACTTTTTCTTCACCTTCTTTGGATCACATTCCGTAGGAGTAACTCACTGTTTTGATTATTGCTTATTTTCCATTGCACAAAGATGTAATTGGACCTCACCGATGGTGAAATATTGAGACAAAATAACGATGACTACTTGTACTATAATAACGTGGCAACAATCATATTTTGATTTAGGAACAAATGGGGGCCAAATTAAAACTAATTCATGAAAAAAGTGTTGAATTCATTTTGGCACTGTTTAACAGATGACAGCGTAGAATGGTAGCAACAATATAGCGACACCATCTGTCATAAAAAATATCTACTTTTAAATCACCCTCGAATAAGTACGTAAATACAAAACCAGTCACTGTATTAAACATTTAAAACATAAATCCATAATTGATTTATTTTGTGACCATGTGATCACCCGTAAATATTACTTATGTGTTTCGTTTTCTTCAGAAGCAAAAAAGGTAATTTTCCTAACAGACAATTATGAAGACTAAAAATCCTTGTCAGAAGAACTCTGTCTTTTACAGTGAAAAAAAGCTAAAAAAAAATATAGCAATTACCAACTTTTCACTTTCCATTTTAAAGCAAAGAAAATTGTACATGCAGTGCTGCTAAAATTTATACACTGTATTGTTATTATTTATTAACGTCACGCAGAGAACCCACACGAGCGTAAATTTTTACAAGCATTTTATATGATAATTTAGAACACCATTTATATAACGACACAGCATTTAATACTGAGATATTATTCTGACTGATATTCGATGGATTTTTAATTACCATATTTGATTACCATAATGCTAATTTTTAATTACCATACACAAAACAAATACAAACTTAACAAAAATTAGCAATGTACTCCCCATTATTTAGGCATAACCAAAATGAGATCTATCAGGTATTAATATTGATTTGATTTTATAAGCGTAAAATGAAAAACTGAAAGTTGCCTCAAATTATCCTAATTATTTTTTACAACTAAACACATGAAAATAATTTTACCAATGGTTCCTGACATCATTATTTGAAAAGCGCAAAACGTATAGTTATCTTAATGTTCTTTTATTATCCTCTGAGAGAAAGAGAAAGAGAGAATAAATGCATTTTAGGATTTAATATATTTGCTAATTGATATTGTCTTAAAATAAGTTTTAGCATTGAAATGAATCTCGAATGCTTAAAATATTTAAAAATGTTGGTGAAAAGGTATCTTTTGATTTTCACTTCTTCTTTACAGAAATTAAGTAAATGATTATCATAGTATTTAACATATTTCAAGACAGAATCTAAAATGTTGATTGATAATTTTCCAGAGCCTAACTATATCAGCAATGTTTTCCTTCATCACAAACTTAAATGACTTGTGTTAAAAACTGGTATCTTGAAACACTCTTAGAATTATATTTTGAATCTTTACAAAATGAATCTTTTTAAAGTTTCGTCTCTGCATAAGCTAATATAAGCTCTTATTTATGATACTCTATTTAACAAATAGTTTACAAAAAGGTTCTTGAAATATATAGTTACAAGGTAGAGAGATATATTCCCATTAACACGTCTTGAGAAAAAATCATGTTATTTTTTATTTTTCTTCATTTCTGTAATTTAGTTTGTGTGAGTAACAGTATAACTTAAATGCTCTTATGAATGATGAAAAATTGTTTAGTGGCTTACTTAAAATATTGTATTTTTGGTACAGTAGCAATATATATACTTTCTTATGTTTCCACTTAGAATTTTAAAATACAACGCAATAAAATCGAGAAATGTAATTTAAAAATACGAAAGTTTTTAAAAATATTCCAAAACATGAAAGATGAAAGTTGTTCGTCTATATAGATCTAAATATTTCAAATAATTCCATGAATGACAAAAAATATAATGTTCTTATATTAAATTTGCACATTAATCATACGCATTTAACCTTTAAGATGTAATTGTCTAAACTAAGTATGTAACAAAATAAACTAAACATATATTTTTTTGAGTTTTCTTAAAAGTTTGTTCGAACTTTTTGTTTATTTAATTCAGCTCCCTCTGGAATTATTCACGTATTTTAGTATAAGAACTTGTCATACTGAAATATGTTCAAAGTCGATCATCTCATTTAAAAGCATCATAAATATGGATTTAATTTGTAGTGATAATGCTTGTAACTTTTCACATCAGATTTATGATATTGATAAACAATTTTTTCAAATCGAATGCTAACTTAAGTTTCATGGACAAACAAAACGTAAAAATGTCTGGATAGTGTAGATCATTAAGTAATGTTTTACAGCCTCTATTATTAGAAAAACCAAATGTAAAGTTTTGAAATGTCCGAGTTACGTAGCACTTTAGGTAACGTTTTGTAGCTTCCATTATTAGACTACCTGGAATCCGGGCCTTACTGAATATGAAATACAAGACCTCTCTTTAACTTTTCATCTTTCGCATGACTAGTTTATAGATTGACCGTGAAGAGAAGAACCCAGATGGGATTCATTTTATCACAGAGGGAATCGGGAAACTGTTATTACACTATTGTTGAAGGCAAAATTAATATAAAGAAATAAAATATTTTTAAAAAATTTGTTTGATATGCGGAGAAGAATTGTTTAAATTTTTATTTTCATTTCTGTAACTTTAGAATAAAAATAAATGAGTGAAAATTAATTTCAGGTTGCAATGAGGTGTTTTTTAAGTTTATAAATTATTACATTATAATCG
The DNA here is from genome assembly GCA_019974015.1 of Nephila pilipes. NCBI lineage: Eukaryota > Metazoa > Arthropoda > Arachnida > Araneae > Nephilidae > Nephila > Nephila pilipes. The sequence goes on along the minus strand of BMAW01082943.1, from coordinate 379,637 downwards.
AAAATAATGTTACTGAAAAATAAGATATTGTATGACTAAACGGAATCAAAGTTCTCGTGGTGATTGATATATATAAAAATAATCAGAATATTTTTGGTGCCGTGTTAAAAAGTTATATTTGAATAATAACACAGAAAAAAATTGAAATGAAACATAATTACTACTGAATTATTATTTGTTTTATAAAATCAAATTACAAAAAAGTATTCATTTTTATCTTTCTCTTTATATCACTAAAAATACGTTATATTCTTTTTCAAAAACTGAATTTCAAATGTAATTTTGCTTTGTCTTCTATCTGTTACGATTGAAGATAATGTAAAAACTAAAAGTGCATTCCCCCTTCTCTGTTTCCCCACAATAGTAAATAAAAAAAATAACATCTTAAATATATATATATGTGTGTGTGTGTGTGTACACTTCCTTTGTACATAAAAATCACATTTCCTTTTCTCTTATTATAAATTAAATAAACTCGTATGACTGAAATATTAATAAAGATAGCAAGAATGTGAAATGGCAGAAAAATATATTTTCTGTATTATAAAATATTTACCTTAAAATACAGAAGTCCTTTTAGGTTCTATCATTGCACAACATATCATCCTTTTTTATACTTTGCACATCTGATGTAGAGCTAAAAGTCAAACCAGATGTTCCTTGAGAGATTAATATTTAATATCGTTATGCATTGGACAAATTAATTAGTGGGACGCTGAATTAAATTATGGTTTTATACTGGAATCGCTTTCACGGCTTTTGATCATACTTCCCTGAAAATATCACGGCTTATTGCTTTTCTTCATACGTGCAGAAAAAAGTGACTTTTTTTTTTTAAAAAAAAATTCTTACAGCGTTATGTCAAAGTGATTGGTTCTTTTATCGCTCCGAATAGGAGAAAATTCCCCATCACTTTCCTTGGATGTTTTTTTTCCTTTACTCTTTTGATACATTCTGCTTTATATCGATTAAATTTGATTGATTAAGCGTAAGCAGTGGCGTCATAAATCACACCAGACGCGTTAACATTGAGTCTTAAACGTCATCACAGATAAAAAAAAAAAGTACTAAATGTGACATATAGGAGTAAGAGCAAAAACGAGAAGAAAATCGGTAAATCTAATATAAAAATGAGTTCACAGCAGTCGATAAATATTATTAGACTCTATAGATAAGTAAGTTGTTTGCAGCAATGTTTACTCTGTCTATGGGATGCTATAAATTCTGAAAAACTGACTTGTGTTTGACTTTGTTAATGAAAGAATCGATGTTTATAGAGATATGTCCCTCTTCTGTTTTCTTTGTAGAAAATGTTAATGGAAAATTTCGAAGAAATATAACTTAAAATTAAAGTTTAGTAAGTATTAAGAATACTTTTTTTTTTGAAAATTTCAGCAATGTAAAATTATTCTTTTAATTTTCATTCTAGTTTATTTTTTTCTTCCTCAAACTAGTTTCGATTTTATCCTAATTTTTTATTTAAATACAAAATAAGTTTTCTTACAAAATTTTCGTAAGATTCATTAAATTAACTCATAAGTGGAAGATGTTCTTGATGTGATTTACATTATAACATTTTTTGGCGATGGACATTTATTCTTGCATTTCTTTCTCATTCACTTCACGCACCTCTCAGAATAAAACGAATTCTTATTAAAAGGGGATTCAATTTATATTTCCATTTTCATAGAGATATCGGAAAAGTTAAAGTAAAATGTTTAAGAAATGCAATCTTAAAAAGTCATAATTTTTCTAGGAAGTTGGAAAAGTAAGTTATCCAGCAATTTTTTTTAATGATCCGTCAAATTATTTCTCATTTCAAATATAGTCTTCTTTACAGACACATAACAATTTTTGACTGACATTTAAGCCTCAATATTTTTTCATTTACTTTGTGCTATATCACTGGCTATAAAGTATGCGTTTCTAGAAGGAATTTGCAGAATTTCCATTATTCTTAAGATATTAAATAAATGAAGGTATTTTCCCAAAACGATATAACTATAAGTAAGAGAGCCTAAAGGAAAACTAACTATAAATAAGAGATAAGTTAAAAAAAATTGACCTAAGTGCAGAATTTCTTTGATATTTTAGATGCAAAAAATCATCAACAGATACTTTATGAACTAGTTACTCAATAGCTGAAGAAAATAAATTTAATTCAAACTAAACAGCCTGCGGTGATTAAAAATGAGCGTTATTGTTTTTATTTTTGAAATGGTAAATATCAACTATTCACCTTTAGTAAATTTTCTGCTTATATTATCTCTTTTAAATATGAAAAAAACCTCATAAAATTTCTTTCTATGAAACACATAAATGCTCTTAATTCAAAAATTATAAACATTTAAGCTATCCCAAAATGAATTATTGACGTAAATTTAATTAGAATCTTCCTATATCCTTCGTTTGACATTCACTTTCTGTAAAATTAAAAGAAAGTTTTCATCCAATGAATTTTTATTGTTTAAACATCATAATATATATGTTGATTTCTTTCTTTTAAAATGCAGAAGGATTTATGAGAAAATATTATTGCATTTGTTATGTAAATATTGTTACAGAATTATAATGCAATGTATTTTAACACGATACAAAATACAATATATATCCTCATTATCAATTAAAAAAATTATAGAAATTAGGGGGAAAGTTGAAAATTCTATGCACAAAGTAGAAATCCATATATTCCCTCCTTCATTCTTTTCTTTTTTCCATTTTCTCCTTGGTATGTATAGAGGTTTCTCTTGATGCAAAACGCTGGCACATCAGATGGTCCTTGGTGGCAAATAATGCGAAAAGATAACGACGTTACTTGTTTTCATTTTGTTTACCTTCACTTTGCTTTCCTTAATAACTTCCTATTCTGAATGACCTAAGTTTTGCACCATGTCCCTCAGTTTTATAGTTTTATATTTCCGATAATTCACCCGATCAACAGTCAATTTTAAATGGAATAATATTCATAATCTTTTACTTACTGCTTGCAAAGCTTAAGAGTACGAGTATTATTCCTTATTTATTTGTACGCCCTTATTCTATTTAAAAATTTAAGTCAAACACAGCATTTCATTTATTCAAAATATTCAAATATACGTTTATTCGTAATGCACAAATTCTCTTTCAACTTCAAGGACTGCAGTTAAGTATAAATGTTTAAACTAGCATTTTAAATGACTCTGCTGAAAGTTCTTAATTATTTAGATTACTCGAAAAGTTACTTAAATTTGTATACTTCTCTTAATTTGCATTTTAAATGTTAAATATTTAATTGTTTACGAAATTAATGAATACTTGTTTCAGTACCTAGAAATTATAATGCTAAAAATACTAAAAGACTAATGCATTAAAAACTAGAGCATGATAATTATTTGCTTTTTGTATTTTATTAAATAGTAGTTTTTAATAAACATTTTTATTCTATCCTTCCTTTCATCTCTCATTTCTTGTTCTACCAAAAATTTGTTCGATTCCCGATATCTCCAAAGATTGGTTTGTAGATTAATAGGAAATATTGCATGTTAAGTTGAAATATGTGTCAAAATTTCTAAGTGAAATGCGAGTTAAGGCTACACAGTACCCTAAAAATGACTAATTTATCGAAAAAATTTTTTTTGCATTTTCCTGTAGCCCATACGTTTGGGAATCTTGGCCCCAAATTTTAGATCTATTAACCAATTAGTTTTTAAGATATTTGAAGTTTTCTGAGCATTGTCAGTCACTATTTTTGACAGCTGAGGGGGGGGGGCGTGGTTAGTTTCGGTTTCATTTTAAAGCATTTTTCCATTCTTAAATTTAATTAATTACTGATATTTTTTAAATAATATCGATACTTGCAGAGAAGTAGATATTAACTTCAACTTTCACTAATAAAATCATTTATGTTTGTTTATATTTTGAGTTCTTGATGTGCTTATAGTTACTTAGCCAAAATTGATAAGAAAAGGTATTTCTCAAGACCAATATTTATTCTGCATATAATTTATATAAGTTAAAAGCTATTTTAAATTGTTTAAGTGAAGTTTTTTCTGTTGAAAAAATGCCACGAACAAAATTTTCGCAGCTTGAGAAGAGAATCAACACTTCTAAGAGATGGAGTACTACTGATAATGACAATGCTAAAAACCTGCTTTAGTGGATATAACTACAAAACTTCAGAATACAAAGGTCTTTAATACTTCTGCTACATATAAAAGTATCTTTCAAATTACATTATAGTGGATACTGAATGTTTGTTTACAGATAATTTTGGAATATTTTTAAGCAATATTTGCCATAGTGTATCTTTAAAACTTTGCTATGGTCAAAGAAATAGATTTGCATATAAAGTGAATGTTGTATGTGTTAATTGTGACCAAACCTAGAGTGAAACATGTTCATAACAATTAATTGATGCTATATTACATCAAATATCAAATGTTAGCAAGCATCAATTTTTTAATGTTCCATTTGATGTAAATATGAGATTAGTGCAAGGTATGTTAAGTTTGTGACTTGGCTACTCATCGTTGGAAAAATTCTGCATGCATATGAATTGAAATATAATGTTTAGTAAAACTTAAAAGACATTATGAGCCAAAAGTTCTGATTGGACATCTTGTTGGGTCAAATCAGCCGTTGCTTTATATTCGTAAAGATGTCATTGAGGCATAGGGCTCCAGGAATGATAAAGATATAGTCGGTATTGGAATGTCATATGATGGAAGCTGGTTGACAAGAGAACATACGTCAACGTCAAATATCGGAATAGGATATGTTATCGACTTGCTGACTGGCTTTGTGATAGACTACGAAGTAATGTCAAAGCGACGTGGAGAATGTGAACAGACTAAATTTGAGCTTGGAGAAGAAAGTGCTGAATTTCGTATTTGGTACAAAGGACAACAAAATGTTTGTAGTACAATACATGTCGGATCATCTGGTGCAATGGAAGTAAATGCAGCTGTGAAATTATGGGAAAGATCTGAGAGTATTAGTTTCCGGGACACAATCTTGCTCTTTGACTCTTGGTGTTTTTACCAGTTATCATTAGCACGTGGAAAAAAATCAGGTATTCACAAAGATTGGGTAAAAATAACAACCAACGAAGAATATTTGCCCAAAATCTTGCCTATTTATCAGCGATTAGCATCAACTGAATTATTAAGCACATGTGTCAGAGGTTTGACACACAATTCTAATGAAGCATTACATTCGATGATATGGGACAAATATTCCAAAGAAAATACAGCTTCTAGGAGTCGTGTTGATTGCCATGTCGAGTGCAATACCTGAATTTATTGTTGGAACATTAAAAGCTCTAAAAACATTTCAGGATGCTAATGAACAGTTTGTCATCAGAACATTTAGTGTACTTTACTCATTATAGGAGAACCTATTTCAGAAAGAAAAGGAAATCTGCAAATTTTAAAGTTGCGCAAAAAAAAAATAAAACTTGCTAAATTGCGTCGACTTAAAATTCAGAAAAAATTAGGTGCTATGTACAAACCTGGTAGTTTTTAAACTTTTATTTATATCATTATTATTTTTTATAAGTGTATTGTGTTTTAAAACTTTTGTGAAATTATTATGTTAACTTTAAGCTGAATTATCTGTCATCGTAAAAAATGCTATATCGATATTTTGCAAAAACATATTTTGAATAAATAAAAATATTTGCCATAATATTTAATTAAAGTAGTGTTTTCATATATTATATAAGTAGTTAAATAATATATTAAAAATTTAGATCTTTGCAAGTATTATTAGTTTTTGTTTTATGCCTTTAAAAACTTTAAATGCATTTTTCTCAGACTTTTATTTTTGAAGATGTAAGTGTTTTCTAATCCCTAAGGCTTTTTTTCTGTTCAAGATAGAGTCTTGAAATTTTTTATACATACTGAGATATATGTGTTCTATAAAAGTTAGTATGGATTTAGGTCTGGGATCCCTAGTTATTTTTTTAAAAAATGTTAAAGTTAATATTTTAAAAATTTTCCTGTTTTTTCCAAGTTTAGCTAGAAAAATAATTATTAAAAATCAACAAGGGAACAGATTTTCAAATCCATACTAACTTTTGTTTGCAATAATGTATGAAATATAAATAACTCAAAATAATTACAAAATTTCAAAAATTGTGTATTTTATAAGGGTTTAAAAAAACTTCAAAATTTTTAAATTTTTTTAAATTTTAAAATAAGGACTAGTTAAATTGACTTTTTATTTTCAGAATCAGTTTAATAATATAGTATGAAAACAATACTTAAGTTACTTTTAATATTACTGTCTCCAAAAAAATTTTTTGAAAAAGAGTACCGTGTAGCCTTAAAATTAACTATTATGGAGGGTGTTTTGGAAAAAATAAACAAATTTTGTTGCGAGATGGCTCAGATAGTTTGTTTTACCCCCCAGAGTAACGTTATTTGAGGCTAAAGTTTCAATTTGCATATATGCAAATGTGTTCTTAGGCCGAAAATTGTAATTTATTAGACTTTATATCCATTTTCGACAGCATCATAGACATCTGAACATTCTAGCGCACTGTCGGCAAGCGGCGGCTTATCCTCTAGGAGTTTACGTTTGTTGCTCTCTAATGTTGCACGCTCAACTCCTTTTTGCTTATCAGTGTTTGGAGGTCTTGCGCATTGTCTAATAAACTTGTTTTTGACTGTGTTTAGTACTTATATTATGATTTAACAAATTAGTTCCCTAGCAGAAAATGGGTGCTTTATCATCTTCCCGTCTTATCCAAATCATTTTCAAGGAGTGCGCTCTAAAATGTCTATAACATTGTTAAAGATGGAAAAAAAAAATATCTAAAAAAGTATCGGGAAAAATTTCAACTTTCGACGTGAAAACACATTTACATATTTGTATATTAAACATTTGTTTCTAATAGTGTTAATATAGGGGTCAAAGCAAACAATGTGACAAAATAAATGCAGTTTTTCTTATTACTAATTTATTTTTATAAGAAAACATGAACCTTAAGCTACATATTCAACATTATTGTCTTCAATGGTAAAGCACTTATCATATCCTAAAACCAGCTTCTGGGTTCCATCCTCAGAGAAATTTACCGCCTGCTAGGGTATCCCCATGTTGTTTTGAAATCATAACTTTCGTCATGACGCTTACCGTCTAAAATACTTTTAAAATAATAATAAAGAATAAGTGGTGGTCATAAGGTGTCAGATCGGGCAATACAAGATGTCCCTAACCATATGATACGATAAGATCTTGAGTTCGAAGAGCCACATATGGACAGGCATTGTCATGATGGAAAACAATCTCTTTGCTGAACATATCATTCCTTTAGTTTTATCTTTGCATAGCACAGTCTTGTCAAGGTACATACTATTTCTTGGAAGATATTTTTTCACTCAGAGGCAAAAGATCCCCAAGGATTGCACTCTGTCTATCTCAAAACACAGTTCACATGATTTTATGTACTACAATTGTTTGTTTGAGTTTCTTTTTATTGAATGTTGTTGAATGCCTTAATTCCATAAATAGCTGTTTTGCTTCCGGAGTCACATGAGTCATTTGCTTACACATTCATTAATCTGCTGATGAATTTCAACAGCTTTCACACCCTTTGCATATGGAAAAATTCAAAATGCATATTTCATAAGTGGAGGAATTTTCAATTTTGAAAGGCATTTTAAATACGCACAAACATACGTAAACACGGACAAATGCTTTCGTGCTTGTATCTGTGTCTAATCTACAGGTATGGGTATTCTGTGCATCTGTGTGAAATGGCAAAAGTAGCACTGCAGTTGCCAAATTCAAAAATGGTTGTTACTTAAAATACACGTATAAAACAATTGATTTCAATATCTTTACCGTTTGCCGGTTAATTGGAAAATTTCATATTTTAGCCTCAAATCGTTACTGATTATTATATTTCGTTTTTACCAGTATGTTAGCTAATTCAATGTATAACCATATTAGATATTTTTTGCCATATGCCCATAAAAGATATATTACTTTTGTAAGCCAATAAAAGTAGAGTCTCAAAGAGCAGTTTCTCTATTATTTTATAGAGAAATTAAACAACAATTAGTAATTCAAAATGTTTATCAATTAATGTTTCTTGCATGCTAATTTTAAGACATGTTGAAAAATAGAGAACATGTTTAGTTATATATTTTATAACTTGGTTTTAAATGAGAAATTTATTCATGTATAAGTGTCACATATAATTTGTCATAAAACTGTTAAAAAATGTATTATTCTGTTCAGAATATAATTTAGTTTTAGATAGTTTTTGCTGCGGCATATTAAAACTAAATAAGCTGTCTTCATGATAGGAGTTTTGTTTTAAATTAATCGTTTAATGAATTCTTGGAAAATTGTCAGTATAGCAATTGTGTTTCAAAAATTTTACCGAACTCCCGTATTAGGAAGGTATGAAATTTTCGATAGGTACAATGTACTCAATGAAATTTTATCTTCGTCATTTCACAATTATTAAAAATAGGAAGCTAATTTGATAATAATTTTTAATTATGCCATATTGAGACAAGGAGAAAAAGAAATTTTGTTTAATTCTGATGCAAAGGTTATATCAAGTTATATTTTATTTACAATATCATTCCTAGTAGCGGTATGAAGAACACATATAAGATTCTCCAAAAAATTCAGTTAAAAAATTACATTAATATCAATAAATTGTTTTTTTTCTTGAACTTTATACAAGTTCATTTAATGTATTCAAAATAAATTAAACTTCACAAAATCAACCAAAAACAAAATTCTCGATTTTTTAAACAAATTATGATATTTTAGTAAAAAATATGCTTTCCAGTAAGTGAAATAAATCGTTTAAATAAATTATGCACAACTTACAGTAAAATTATTTTAATTTGATTCTATTTATATTTTTCACTTAAGAAATCAAGGGGAATAAAGATAATAAATTTCTATAAGTCTTTGAAATTTTGATCTTCTGTAACAAATATTCCTGCTTGTTTGTATAGATAAAATAATCAAAATATGTAATTATTTATTATTTCGTAAAATCTTATTTATTTCTTAGTACATTTATTTATGTTCTAAAATGAATTTTGGGACTTATCAAATATTTCTAATTAAAAGAAATTCCAATGTTCTAAACTTCAAAATTTAGTTCAATGGGCCATTTCATATTATTTAATAACGGTATTAATAATTAACTTTAAAAAATTTAATTGCTAAATATATTCTTAAGATGATGGAATATGGAAATTTATATGACCATCTAAGACACTACTTTTGTTTTTCCAATAATGAATTTTCTAAATATATTTATTATAATTCATCTAGACTTTTGGTACACATTTGAGATTCCCTTTTGAGAATAAATTGGAAATATACGTAAATCTCCTTTTATGTAATCTATTTTTTTTTGCATTAAGTATGTTTTTGTTCAGAAATTTATGTTCTATTTAAATTAGTCTTTTTAAAAAAAATTTATTCAATTTACCATGATATGTGTGTTTTAACTTAAAATTGTTATGTTATTACATATATGAAACATAAGAGCTTTTTAAATTTTATATTTATAACTATAAACATTGAAAATAAATATTTCTTTTTATGATTTTAATTTGAATTACATGCAAAAGAGTAAATTTAATGAAAAACAAATTACAATATTTTAAACTAAACTATTTGTCAAATTATAAAACGAAATTTTATTTTAAAAACATTCTCTTCTTTTCTTTGACAAAAAATAGTTTTTCTACATATTTTTGGCGATTAATATGTGCCCTGTTTGATTTAAAACATGCATGTCGTTTTTATTTTATAAACCGAATTCAGTTTTGCTTAAATATGTATTCATAGCGGAACATAAATTTTAATTCGTTTTATGTACTGCATTTAAAGATTCAAAATTATTTATTTCTTACTTAAATGCTCAATATTTTCCAGTATTTACTCTACAAAAGAGAAAAACTATTGTGAATAATTTTTTCCAAGCCTTTTTAAAAAATAATGATATTTTATCAGATGAGAAATCTCGAAAATTTATTATTCTTTACAATAAATCAAATACATAACCAAGAAAATGTCCTTAAACATATATGCATCATGCTCAATACAACAAACAATCTAAAATACCGAATTGAATCTAAAACTGACAAGCTGTAATGCATTTTCTGAGAAAGCTCCGTACTGTGATTATTTAGGCCCATAAGCGCTTTGCTTTGCCATGTCCGTCAAAGTGATAAATGGAGAACCCATCATTGTTGGCCACACTGGAAGGAATTCACTTTGTCAAGCCATTTAACTGGTCTTCCTGCTGAAAATAAAATATGGACGTCAGCGAATAAGTGCGAATACTCTTGTGCGAGTAAGTGAAGTAGGAATCGGTTTTATATTTGCTATGGGTAGCAAGTTTTGTTTCTACTGAATTTTTATTCTATTTTCTAGAAGAATAAATGTGAAAAATGTAAGTGCACTTACACGTTTCTGAAGTCAAAAACAAGCTTAATATTTGAAATATTTTACAAAGGACTTTTTATCAAAATGACTTTAAGTGTAGTTGGAATAAACATACATCTTTAAAAGCAATAAATCTGCAATATCAAAACGTTATTCAAATATATATTTCAATGTCACAAGCTTAATTTAAAAGTTATATCACAACGTCACACTATTATAAAAACACATTCAGTAATCAGAATCTTATAACTTAAAAGAAACTTTAGTCATGTAAATTATTTTTCTAAAAAGCAATTGACATTAAATTATTTATTTATAAATTAGGTGCAAAAGTTTTTTCGTTTATTTAAAACGTCCTTAGATGTTAATTTCGGAAGAATTTCTTGTGTGAAATGCAAATATTTCGTTCTGTATCGTTCAAGGAACAAATGAATCGCATTTTAAGAAATTATTTTTACTTAATTTAAAAATAAAATTACTATGTTACTGTTCTTCAAAGCAAATAAAAGAAACTTATACGCATTCACATAATATATATATATATATATATATATATATATATATATATATATATATTATGTGATATATATTATGACATTATATATATATATATATATATATATATATATAAACTTTTATTTCCGAGGGAAGAAACAACTTACATGCACATTGTCAGAAAAGTGAAACTGACAAAAATACCTAGAAAACTTGAGGAAAAATTCCTTATTCAAACAGATTTCTAAAAACAATTTCCATATCTAAGCTTTTCTGAAATAATTTGATACCAAATTATTTCTATTCAATGTAAAGGCGACAAAGTTAGATTTTGTCTCTGTGAATGATATTTAATTGAAGTTTATCTCAAAATTTCTAAATGGTAATTTACACTACAAATTCCTTTTAAATATTTATAACATTTCATAAAAGGATCTTTTAGATAACTACGTGTATACGGAATATTAAAGATTTTTTTGATCAATAGTGAAACAAACTTAATTGGGCGAGGAAACACATGCTATATTTTGAATTAATTATTTATATCTACCCATTCATTCTAATGGCTTCTTCATACAACAATTACATCAAAAACTGTAGAGCCCTTTAGGCTAAACAACGCTTCTGGCATTCTACATTTGTCAGGAAGTAAGTATTTTCGCTCTTCTGCTTTGGCTACAGAAGCGAATGGCGCATGTCTACCGTTATCTCAAATTAATATTTAATATTTTCCCTTTTTCTCTCTTATTCTACATGAAATAAATACAATTCACTGGGATAATTATTATTTATTTTCCAGTCATGACTATAACAAAATAATTTGTATAATAATTTTTCCTCAACTATTACACAAACACATATATTACCACACAAATCATGGTAGCCAGCCATTTCCGTGGCTCAGTTGGCAAAGCTTTGAACAACCTATCCATCTTTCCAGGGTTCAGATCCCTTTCAAGGTATTTTCATCCAAAACTAAATTATTATTTTTTGTTTATCTAACATCTGGATGATTCTATATTTTTTGTAATATTCCAATTGATTGTTTCTTGAATATTATGTATGCTTACAAAGGATGTCCTATAATTTGTGAGCAATTTCTCAGCTATGTTATGTTACTATTTTCAAGTAATAATTCTAATTGTTTACAATAATGGTGTAGTTATTTCCATCATCGTAACATATATAGTGGAGGCAAGTTGTTGAAATCCTTCAACTGTGGATAATAGTGATACTCTTCACAAAAACCTTCATTTAAGAGAACCATCTCTTAATTTTGGATTTTTTTGCCTTAAAGCGGGTAGAGAACAAAAATAGCAGGTGAAACAATTCCTATTTATGTGATTCTTACGTATCAATAACCAAGAAGTCCATCGACCTTCGTAGTAGAGGTTTGAGATTCTTTGAAATGTCTTAAGTAGTAGATCGGTTGGTGAAATTCAACAAATGGGATGACACGATGTGCCTGGCCAACGTTTATATCTTCATTGATGCTATTGCTAGGCAATATATAAGCATAGAAGACACTCTAAGCTCTTGGAAGGCGTATAAAAATAGATTGAATGAAATTTTCGCCGATCGTCAAAAATATACCACAAAGACATAGGAGCAACTGAAGTACAGACTCAAAGCTCAGGGGAGAGTACATAGTCCTGTATATAGTGTTTTAGGATTTTGCCAAGAAGTTAATCCTTCAATGCCCGAACACGAAAAAGTCTCACTCCTTATGAAATGACATTATCAGACCCTTTTGACAAAAAAAATTCAATACTGTAGATTTCATAAAATGGTGCAATTATATCGAGGATATGAAGCAGAATAGGATTGGACGGCGAAAGTTTGAGAGTCTTCCAAACGTGGTATCCATAGCAGCCGTGAATTAAGAAAAATATTTGGTGTTCCTCATTCGCAGCATCGTAGAAGAGGAAGTCCTTAGATTGGTCAACCAAATTGACGAACCTTAAGCCCTCCATTCTCAGTCCTTAAACCTAATCGTCCAACATGAATTTAACAGAATATCCATACCTGTCGCAAAGATGCCACGTGAAACCCGTCGAAAGTCAACATATGCTGCCAAAACCAGAAATTTTACAATTCCTATTTCAAGACCACCTACCCAGCTAAGGAAAACTGATAGCTGGAGAACAGTTGGTAGCAGAACCATTTGTTCCCACTGTGCACGTCTAGGACATGTTGTGCACTATTGCTAAGAGAGAAAAGAGGTATTTGACAGCTTTATAGTCCGTTGACAAACTTTTTGACGAAGCTGATACTGAAAAACTTTCACCGACTAAACTTTACTATGCTTAAGTTAACTTCAGACATAAATGTAGTTGCAGAAAACAATAAAAATTGGGACTTCGAGATAAATATTGTTTTACCATCCATAGTATCCTTTTACTATATGGACAAAGTAAGATCTGGTTTGTTAACCTGCAGTTTACTAGCCTAATACATAGGTGTAGCCTAGTTCCAATATGAGGGACATTTATGTGTGATTACGGACATGTCATAGAACCTGGACACGCAACATGAGATGTCGAAGTCTCTAATGCATATAGATTATTCCCAGGTGATATCTCCTGAGTTGAATGACAAACAAAAATCTAAGATGGTCGAGCTACCCCAAATTTTTCTGGAAATTTCACCAAATCTGACAAGTTGACAGCCGCAAGGACCAATGTGAAACGTAAAATTAATACTGGTGGTCATATTCCAATTAAACAAAGAGTTTATCAAGTTTCCTCCACCGAAAGACTATCATTCGAGAAGAAGTTCAGAAAATCTTTAATAAGAAATCATCCAGCCACCTGAAAGTCCCTCGTCGGCACAGGCTGTGCTCTTAAGAAAAAAAAACTGAAGCTGGTGTTTTTGAGTAGATTATCGCAAGTTCAATAACATCACGATGAAGGATGTCTATCCGTTTCTTCCTATTGACGATATGTTAGACTATCTGAAAGGCACCAGGTACTTTTCTTCTATGTACTTTCATTCTGGTGACTAGTAGATAGAGGTAGATAAGGCGGATGAAGAAATAAAGACATTTATTGTCCCAGAAGGCTTACACATATTTAAAGTCATTCCATTTGGATTCTGTATTTTACCTGAAACCTTCGAGAACATGACGGCCAGTTAGAAGTGCTATTTGAAAAGGACAGTGTTTCGTTAGTACCTAGAGGACATTATAGTGTTTTTAGAAGTTTTTGAAGTCCATCATAACCAATTAAAGATTCTTCTGAAATGCCTACAAGAAGCGAGCCTCATACTAAACTGAAAAAATGCCTTTTTTTCGTCCTCAGAAGTAAAATTTCATGGCCAATTTTTATCTAGTAATGGCGTTCTATCAGATCCCGGCAAGTTTCCTACTCCAAAGAATGTGCGTATGATATACGAAGCTTGCTTGGAGTTGACTCCTTATTCCGAAGATTTATTTAAGACTTTTATTACCTTGCTGAAACCTTGCATTTGTCGCTCAGTTTTTTTGCTGTTGTATTAGAAGGAAGGGAGAAATACCACACAAAAGTTGATTACCCGTGGTATCCTTGGCTCAGTTCTATGTTCTAACACTGTTCTAGTAATAAATCTAATTATATATATATATATATATATATATATGTGTGTGAGTGTGTGATTTGTATTTACTAATTAATATGTAAGAGAAAGATTTTGCAGTTCTAATCTGTAATTCGAATTGAATTCGTGGTAAAATTGCAGCAGACACTTGTTTAAAAATAAATCACCAATACCTTATTGTTAAAACATAATTTTAAAAAAATCCTGGTAAATCGTATGGAGTTAGAAGAATACGATGCAGATATTTCAAAATTAGGGGACACAGTACCTTGAAAATTTCCGAATATTGAAGAGTTTTATCACATTATTTAATTGTATGACTTTTGAAATTCTATGAAAATTATTTTATAACTCCTGTTACAATATTTATCAAATTATTTAGTTGTATTTCATCATATGCCGAATAATATATCATTAACAATCAAAATCTTAAACTTTTTTTTCAGCTTTTTTAACTTCTTATGCCGGTCATGTATTTAAAATACAAAGGCTTGTTTCGTTTTCTGCTGGTGGCGTATTTTTATAATTATGTGGATGGGGGGGGGAATAAGGAAATAATCCACAAAATTAGAATATAGATGTTTCTTATTTTTTTTTTAATAGTACAAGAAAGAAAAGAAATTGTAAAAGTATAAAAAATAGTTCTCTACTAAACAAAGGCTGAGAAAGTGGAAAAACATTTCTAAAGAATGTAGAAAAATAAGTGTATTTATAATTCGGAAGAAAACAATTTTATAATCCGTTGGAACTAGAAATTTTGAAATAAATTTTAAAAAATTAAAATTTTAAATAATGACTTGTTTGAAAATAAGATGTTTTTCTATAACGTATATTTCATGTGTGTTGAAATGTGGGGATGCAAACATTTTTTAATAAATATTTAATTTTTAAAAAATGCTTATAGGTACTGAGCCCTTTTTTTTTTGGAAATGGAAAATGATTTTATTTTTTACATATAAAAATACAAATATCGTAAGTCTAAACACAGATTATTATGCTTGTTAATACAATAATATCACTCAGCAACCTTTTACTTGTGCATAAATTTAAAAACTGAACTTATCAAACTATGGAATAAGTTAAGTTCTTTTACTGTTGGTTTTCTTTCAAAAACTTTCTCGGTGTTTGCAGTGATAAATAGTATGACTGCTTCAAACCCTACGCAAACTAAACATATTTGTGAATGTTGAAACCTCGACGTTTCAATTTATGAGCTTTATTATACAAATATGAAGTAGAATTATTCCTATCGTCTGTAATTGCTTCAATATTATATTATTGTTTGCTGGAATATAAAGTTTCATATATTGCATGACACAATGATAATATTTCATAAATATATATATATTTTTAGAATACATTTCATTATGTAGATCAATGTGAAGTTAGTGGGTATTTCTTTGATCACGTGACTAAAAGAGCATAATCTTTCGTGTTTGACAGCAATCACTCGATAAATATAACATTACATTAGTGAAAGAGAAGCTTAAACTACTTTTGTAGACATATCTTCAAAAGGCGTATTTATGTTTTTTCCTGAAATATCACAAGAAACAGGGAAAACAAAATAATAGCCTATTTATTCCAGTTGATTGTCATAAAGCAAATACTATAAACAGACTTGTGAACAAAATATAGTTTGTTGATATAAGTTGTAATGGATCATTGACAGAACGCATATTTGCTCATTTTGTAAATAAATAATACTTTGATAGGAAATGTGAGTAGCAAAATAATATCCTTAATTTACAATGCAGTCATTTTACAAAAAGATTTATTATACGAGTAAGCAACGGCTTATTTATTGAAGATTAGATACTTTTTGAAGCAATTTTCTTTGACAGAAAACGTCAGATATGCACTTTAAAAAATAGCATACTCTACAATTTAAAGGATATATATGATTACTCTCAAATGATTTTTGCGTGAGTAAGAATCTCAGTTATGCTGTGCTTTTGTAACTTTGTTTCAAAACAAAATTTGAGATTCGTGTTTAAGCTACAAAGGCGATGATGTATTTATATTTGTTGATTTCAAATAGCATCTAATACTACACACACACATAAAGAAATTAGCTTTGATGTTTTCATTCTTTTTTTTTTTATTTGTTTGTGTTCTTCTACTACTCTTAAATTATCCATTCATTTCACATTTTAAAATATTTAAGAATGTTTTATTCTTTCATGAACATGGAATATCAATAAAACACAATTAAAAATTATGTGAAGTAAATATAATTATTCAATTTGAAAACATCTTAAAAATGGTATTCATCTGAGAATTATTAAAAAACGATGAGTGTATTTTTCTTTATTAGTTAAAAACTTTTAAAAACATCTCCAGCTAAGCAATATAAGAAAGAGGAAGAGGAAATAATTACATATTTTAATTGACTGAAATTTCTTAAAGAGAGTTGGTTTAATTTATGAAGTTACTATTTAGTTTCGTTTCAGATACTTTGTCAATCATTTATAGTTTCTTAAAATATCACTATGTATCGTAAAATCAAATTTTTTTTAAAAATATTATTTAATCTTTGAGTAGGATAGATGTATTTTATGCGCACTGAAAACACATTTTTCCAATTAACTGAAAAAGTGAATATATTGAGGAAAATTAGAAGTTTTATTTTTTTAAAATAACTTTAAGTCTTATCTCTTACAAATTCCTCTTCAAACAGAATATTAATAAGCAAACAAAATCCTTAACAAATCCCATGAAAAATATTATGCCTAATTTAAGAAGTACACTATAATTTATTGCTAATACAATTGAAACCATACGCATATATTTAATACATTTAACTTTGTATCTCTTGGTATAGTTTTCAAAAGGAACACATTCTGTGCATTTATTATATTACCCATAATATTTCTAAGATATTTAGAAAGTTTTTTTAAAGAAACTATTTTAAAATTAATACCATTGAATATACAAGTTTTGTTCTTACATTTTTTAATAAAATAAAATGAAATCTTAAAAAGCAAATCTTAAAATAAAAATTACTTATTATACTATTCTGATTCATTTAATTAAAGTGTAAACTCTAAAAACGTCATTTTTAAAGTAACAATAAAAATATAGTGACAAGGCAAATTTACTTGTATTTAGTACATTTACTGTAAGAGAAAAGGTGAAATTAGATATAAATCTAGAATACTTGACTTACAAGGAATAAATTACAAATCTTTAACTTTAAAACAATATAATTGTCATTAAATTAGACTAGAAAGAAATCATTCACATCTTCAAAACTCCTTTTATGTGTATATCAAATGTAATACTTAACTACAGACAAGATTTAGAACTAAGTTCCTTTTCGATATTAATATTCTGCTTTCTTATAATTATGAGCGTTTTGAAAATGTAAATACTTCACAAAAGAGTTACAAAGTGCTTCATTCAACTGAAGTTCTGTAATTAATTCAATTTCTCACAATTTTAAAGTAGTTAATCTCAGAAGAATGTTCTTCGACCAATGAAAAGGATTTACCCTCTCTATCAGAACATAGCAAATCAAAAATTGAATTACTAACTAAATTAAATATAATTTAATTAAGTTTGACTACCGAGAGATAATTAGTAGAAGCTAATTCAGTAACGAAGATTCTTACAAAACTCTTGAATGTAATTTAATTTATATCGCGAGGATTTAGTAGCATTGACAATATCTCGGTTGTAAAATTAAGTTCAATTACGGACGTTTATTAGACCCTGAATAATTCCGATAAAATGCCCTTTTCTCATTATTTATTATTTTCATCCAATAAAATAAAATAAAAAGTTAATACGCTTTATTATAGAAAAGAAATTGGAGAGAAAAAATAAAGTGTTTTTTATTTCTTATTTCAAAGTTATGTACATTAAAATGTAATGTTCTAAGTTTTATCCGAGCTGTAAGATATGAAAATAAAAATTTGAATTTCTTCATTCTAAACACTGCTGAAGATTGTTGAAACAATATTTATCGATAAATAAAAGTACGTAAGACATACTTTTAGTACAGAAATCTCTCCCTCTTACAAATTTTCTAAACAGCAATATGTTATGAAATTAAAGTTTATGCATTATTTAATTAAAATTATTTTCTCAATTGCAATATATATAAAGAACATGATTTGTTAATACTGATTTTTCATAATTTTATCTCTTAAGAAAACTACTTCAAATTATTAAGAGTTCTAAGGTAAGAAAATTTTAGTATCCAAGCATTCTAAGAAGTAAAATTAAGCGATTGCGTCTTCAGATTCAGATGATTAATTTCATAATTATTAAAATTTCTCCCTTTTTTGAGTGTCTTAAAAGCGCATTCTACAAAATTCATCACGTATTCCTTTACCATGTGGTTATTTATTGTTTCTGAAGACATAAAATCCTCATGAAAGGATTTTTTATATAATTTAGAAACTAACCTAGTTCTAATGGTTTCCTATCATTTGAAATGATTGTTATTAAAAATTATCTTTGATAAATAATTTTTATTGATATTATATTTTTTAAGAATTGCGCCGAAATAAAAACTCATGAAAGTAATTTGTTTTTAGAGAATTATATTAAATAACTGTACAACTCCTAAAACTTATCTTTAAAGCTTAATTTATTGTTAGATTGATTTATTTTATGAAAAAGAGCGAAATATTTAATACTTTGGGGTTATACGATAACGATTAGATGTTACAAAAACTTTAAAATATCACTAATTTATTAATAAAATATCATTAATAGGTCAAATAATTTGAAAGTTATAATTTACTAAATCTAGAAGACTAATAAATAAACTGATCCATCAAATTAAATGTCCTTGAATCTACCAATATTTTTAATTGTAATTATTACAAACATTGCTTCTCTTTTAGAATAATTTAAGAGTGGAAAAGTTATAAAACCATATATCTTAACTATCAGTTCTACTTTAATTCTACATGCTTACATTTTTCGGGGGTGTAAAATATGTTTGATACGTAAGAAGTTTCCTGGGAATTAGATAACACAAACAATTATTTTTTTATTTTTTACATCACTCCTATAAAACTATAAAGTTCTTTATTAAATCATTTTTATTTAGTGCCATAATAATTTCCATAAAAAAAATAAAACTCTTTTTTAGTCTCTTACTTGAGATGATATTTAATTCAAATCAGAATTTATTTATCGGTGTAATAAAAATCGTCTAAATATGTACATAAATATTCAGTTATTATTTGTTCTAATTGTCCTTTTAAATTTTTTCTGAATTTCTCATACATTACACTGTGCTCATCAGATATTTGTTCTCTCTTTTTATTCCTTTCTTTCAAGTTACGCGGCTTGCTTTTTTTATTTTTTTTTAAATTGTGGGAAAACCTTTATCAAAAATATTTCTAAAATGTGAAAAACGTTATGCAAGGGTATCAAAATTATGTATCTCAGAAGTAAAATAAAACAATATGTATATTCTTCCACTTTTAGCATAGAGGTGTTAATATTATTTTAATATTCTTTCTAGAAATAAAGAAAAAAAAACATGATTTCCCCCATAACTCCATTATAGAGATAATAAGTAATAAGCAAAAATTATAAATTTTGGAGATAGTTAGAGCAAAAGAGTTTTCAGTTTAAAGATTTTTCCTATGCTCAAATTTATCAAAAATTTTATTTTAAACAAGTAATCTATAAATTTATTTTAAAAATTATAACTTAGTTTAATTTATATATGTAATAATAATGTTATTAGATCAAAATTGATACATTGTATAAAAATATAAAAATAATACAATTATAAAAATAAATATTATTCTACATAATAACGGATAATATAGAGAAAATTTGCTGTGCCCGTGAGGTAAATAGTTATAGAATGTTCGTATGAAATAAAACAGAAACTCATAATTTCTATTAATATTTGTTTCAAAACTTTCAAAATATTTAATGGCAGATATATCACTGCAGCACAAATATGATTTGATTAATAAATTTTAAATACTGAATTTTTTTTTCTCCACAGCATTTTGAATTCGGAAGCTATAGTCATAACGTATAGCAGTTTTGTTTCTAAATTATTGAATGTTTGTTCAAAGATTTAATTTTATTAATCGTACATAATAATTTTTTCAAATTTCATTTATTGAAAATTCTAACAAAACATCAATTAAACAATTTGTAAAAGTATCAATATTCTCTTCCAATTGCGTCTATATTTAATATTTTGAAAACTCTTACGTAAAATATTTACTTTTAGTACACTTCTGCATTCAAGTGCTCCCTTCTGCATATAAGTTGGGTTTTTTTTGCCATAATTAGCTCAATTTATTCAAACGCAATAATTATCTATAACATATATAGTGTACACTTAATTTTGATGTATTTTCTTTTTTTTCTATTAATGATATAAATATTATTTTTGATTATTTTTAAACTTCAATATAATTAGATATTAATGAACTGTATTATAATATAAATCTAAACTATAATTAATTGAAGCAACTTGCTTAAATAATTAAAATGTGTGTACATTATCTCAGGAAAGCAGAATGCTATTTCTGACGACATTTTATAAGAGTAACTATTTATTCTCACTTCAGAAAATTTAGATTTTTATGGGTATTATTCATTACTGAATATGATGAATATTTCAGCCTTTATTTAAGTGCATGCCCTTTTTAACTAATCCAAACTATCTTAGTCATGAAAACTAACTGCAATTTTCTTTCATTCTAATATTTACACAGTAATAAAAATATCTCATAAGAAGGCTATATGTAAATATTTACACAATGGTGAGTTGAGTAAAAACAAATGAAAGTATTTGAAAATCTTTTGAAAGCTTACCAAGAAGCAATTTGTGAATTGAATACCAACTGTAAAGAATTCTTCTGACAGTATTAAAATTTTGATTTTTGTGGGATTTTGTTATTGTTCGAGGATGACAGAAATAAAAGGTTAGGTCTACCATTCAATAATTTGTTTTATGAAGAGATTTCTATTTAACTGTGGCCATTTTGAAGTAGCTTTAGTATTTAAAAAAAATCTTATCTGATGTTTGGTACTGTATCTATTTCCTATAGATGAAATTATATACTTATTTCAGTGCTTTAAAAATTATCAAGAACCTAAAGCAAGATCTTGTAATAAAATACTTGATATTTTCATTCTTGGCTTATATTTTACAAACATTTTCATTTACATTTGTACGTTTGAGATAATTAAACAGAGTAAATGTCCTTAAATTTTGTTTCTTTGGATTTAATTTTTTTACCTTTTGAAACATATTTCTTTCATACTTTATTTTTGAGTAGAATAAATTTGCTTCTTTCCATTTACCTTTTTGAATGTTAAGAAACGTTGCTTTTCATGTTTCTTCATTCTTTTAAATAGAGATATTTTATTTTCTTATGGAGTACATGTAAGATTATAACCTTATAATTTAAATTTATTCCAAATGAAATGTTCTGTGTTGCAAAACTTTAATTACAAATTGAAACACTTAGAGAAAATTTCGCATGTATATCGTATTTTTTTGATGTTTTCATTTTTAATTGTTGATAACACAACGTATTTATTTACGTTCAATCTAATTAATCGAGAGACACTTTTTATAATATATAAGTTCTACGTCTAATTATGACAAGCAAACGAGAATTCCTCTCTTTTAACTATATAAAGATATTAGCAATGCAAACATTAGTAACTACCATTCATATTTTTGATTAGTAATTATTAGATTATATGAACCATCCATTTCCATTAACCAATTAATCCCATACAGTTTGTTTCAACTGGAATAGAGGTCATATGTTGAACCAAAATATAAAACTGAAAACATAAACATGCCCAATATTTAAACCGTCTTTATCCTCACATATTTTCCATCCTTCTAATTACTATTCGATCAATCTAATTTCGGTAGATTCATTGCATCCTTCCAAATGAACTTGTTTAAAACTTATTCATCCCGAGAACAAATGGGTGTTCAAAATCCGAAAATGATTTGTTACCCAACAGAAAACAATGATGCTTAGGAGGAAACAAAAATCATTCAATGCGCTCCACAATAAAAGCCGAATTAAGCAAACAACTTTGGCTCGCGAAATCCGAGTGCTGTATACAATTCAGAGACGTTGTGCCAACATTCCTCTTTTATCTGGCAAACGATAAAGTGGGAAGGGGAGGCCTTGTTCACGAAAAGTCAGGCTAATATCGGGTGCCATTATTTGCTAGACTGGTGAGCCCTTATCAACGCAGCAGTGGACAGTGGTTATTCATCACGGCGCGGCGGCCAGTTTGTCTCGGGCTGTCAGCGAATGGGTTGTATTTTCCGATAAGGCGATCTAACGAGGTTGACGTCAGATAAAAGGAGACTTGAAGGATCGGTTATGCTTCCGCTTCATCTTTCTAATTGTCCTACAGATGAAGAAAAGCGATATATATCAATTTTCACAGCGCATAAAATCCATGGAGAATCTACAAAATGAAGAGCTCAGTAGTAATCTTGTGAATCATAGACACAGACAAAGCAAATATAAAAAAGTGATTACAGAAATTAAAAATAAATACTTACATAAATGTGCTTTTGTCATTTTAGCGAACCGAACACAGCGTATATTATCGAATAAAATCGTACTGGGTGGAGCTATCTTAAATTTTAAATTATTATCAAGAAATAACAGATACTTGGAAAAATTTATTTTGTCTGTGAATAGAACCTTAAGTACATAATGTTTAAATTACAGTTATTAGAAATGGTTTTTTTCCTTTCATGATACCGTAAATGGAAGTAATCTGAAGTAAGGAGAAGATAGAGTTTATTCTACTGAATTCTATATTGATACTTTCGAAATATCACTAAGCGCTGGGAGAAAAATAAGACTTTGTATGGTGACTTTGTAGAGAAGTTTTAAGAATAATGAATAAAAAATAAGTTACTACGTAGATAAATTTTAACAATAGTTAAAACTTTGCAATATGCAGGGGAAATAATTAAACTTTTACTATACTTCGAGTTACTTTAGTCCATTGTTTCCTCAAACCAAACAAATCAACATGAATAGCTGTAATTTTTAAGATTCAGTACATGAGGATAAATTATTACCACGCAAAATTAACATTATCCAAATATCTCATTTATTTCACTGTAATAATTAAAATTTTACTATACCGCACTGTGTAAGTAATTTCTTCATTTTGAAAGTTTTGCAAAATATATTATTATTTCACTATTTAATCTATTAAAATAATATGTAATTTAAAATATATTGCATAATGCATAACTAAAATAACTAATAATAAATTTTGAAGCAAAATCACTCAATTTAAGAGTAATAATAATATTTTCATAATCTGTCTTTGCGTTTATAAAGACGAATAGTTAAAACAAACTGTTACGGAAGAATATAACAAATATTACTTACATTAAATTAATATGTTTATGCAATCA
Organism: Nephila pilipes; assembly: GCA_019974015.1. Lineage (NCBI taxonomy): Eukaryota > Metazoa > Arthropoda > Arachnida > Araneae > Nephilidae > Nephila > Nephila pilipes. Next base: position 355,747 of record BMAW01082943.1, on the reverse strand, counting down.
AGTAATGGTTAAGCTATTTCTCTGGGAGTATTTATGAAAGTTCGCTTAAAAAGAAATTTTTACATTGAAACACATTGAGGAATTACACATGAACAAGTCTTTGCATGAAACGCTGCATTTTTAAAAGGAAAACAACGAAAAATTTATTCCCCTTTTGTAGCGAATTTCATTTTAAATTTTCACCTGTAGTATAATTAAAAGCAAACTGAAAGTGATACTGATATTTCTTATTTATTTTATTCCTCGTCGTCTCCTTACAGGTAACTCAAAATTCAAAATAAGGAAGTTAAACTAAAGATTTCTAAATCCGTTATTCATAAAAATTTAATTAGAAATTGATCCTTTTAGTAGAGACTTGGTACACAGTATCCTGTTGAAGTAGTAAATAAGTTTCAATATCCTTTCGATTCGATAAAAACAAAGCAAATAGTGAAAGTATTACAATGCAGAATAAGTATAACTGCAAATTGGATTAAACGAAAATAGGATAAAAAGTGTTAATGGAATTCAAATAAGTCTTCAAACGACGGAACGGGATTAAAGTGCATTTTTGTTTGAAGGTTTATCAAAATCGACTTTAGAACACTTAAACTTTTTTTTATCGATTCTTCGTATTAATTTCGTTTCAATTATCTATACTTATATCAGCATTAAAATTACTTTCCGTGTATACTTATAGTTGTTAAAATGGATTACAGCATTTCGCTTTACGCTTTCTCTCCTTAAGGGCAGTATTATAATGTCGAGATTTTATTATATATATTTTTTTTTTGGATTAGAGTTTAATATAATTTATTCGCAAGAAAAAAAATTCTTGTTTATTATACTGGAACATTTGATTTGAAAGATGAATGTTTATTCTCATTCATTAGAAATAAACAAAAATTGTGAATAACACGTAAATAAATCCTTTCTCTTCACATGTATAGAATGTTAAATATTCACCTTTAGTAGATAATAAGGATTTATTTTGAGCCTCTTTATGTAGGTATTTAAGTTAAATATAAATGCAACTTTCTTTCTAGTTAGCTATTAAAATGCAAATATATCCGTACCTTTATAAGTATAGTTACCTTTAATATTGTTTTACAAATTTCTTTATCTTTTCATTAGGTAGATATTTAATTCTTAAGACAAATGATAACTTGATTTTTCCCTAACTGCTTTTAAATTACAAAATAGATTTAATACGTATGCTCAATTATCTTATATTTAAAATATAATTTTAAAGGATTTTAAGTTTCATAATCGATTTAATCCCAGCAAGTAGTGACTTTAACAAATGGAAACTGAATAAACCTTTTTGGTCAACGAGAATAATATTTTTATTTATGCTAATGTATCTTATATTTTGTTAAATAACTGCGATTGTCAGAGTTTAGAGTGTTTTTATAAGTTCATATCTTAAAAATATATTTGAAAAGTTTATCTTAATTGGTTTTAAAAATAATTCGCTAAGACTTTTGGTATAACCTGAGAGAACATCATTATATATTAAGTGTCTCTTCTCTTTTAATATCTTTAATTTATTTATCAGTAGTTCAAAGTCTGTTTAGATGCTTACATTTTAACATGTAAATAGTTATTCAAAGAAAGGGTTACCACAAGTTTTAAGTTCACTTAAATGAATTTAAAATTCTATAACTTCCTCTTCATAAATACACATAAATTTGTTGAAAATACACTTTAAAATATTAAACTTATATAAATGGCTTTGTGGTTGAATTTTTTTTTTTATTTCTTACATATAACTTAGCTTACAATCAATGTATTTTATTACATAAGTATTATAATCTCCTTAAACATATTAATTAATAAGTAAATTCTGTTTATATATTTCTTACAAATAAACTAATTAATCATTTGATAACAAATACCTTTAGAGTAAAACTGTATATTATTCTATTAATGTTTTAAATAAAGCTAAGTCTTTGAAATATTTCTTGAAAATCATTGTATTTGTTTACTTTTAAAAACGGTATAAAGATGCATTGACATATACTTCTTCTGATGCATACATTCATTTTTATTGTCATTGGAATATGTGATGAAATGTTTATTTTTAATGAAAAAGTTCTAATGTATTTTGTTTGATATACATTAAATGTGAAAATAAAAAATAATAATTGTTTCAGTTATTTGTATATCAAGAGAATCAAATCATAACAGGGGATTACTTTTGCATAGTTACTTTTCCGGGAACACAATTTTAATAATATTACTTTAAAATATTTTAATCTTAAGCAACATGGAAATGAAGGTATTATTATTATTTAAATAAATACTTATCAAGATTTTTTTTTCCTTTTAATTATACTTATTATTTAGTATAACTACTCAGAATGTATATTTAAAAATCCTAAAATAAAACAAAAAAAACACACCGAAGAAAGATATCCCAATCCTGAAACGTTGTCCAAAATACATTATTATGAGGAAAGAAAACAATTTCAAAAATCCTACGCTAAATCTGACATCATTTATTTGACAGTCCAAGTTCAACGGAAATGTCTATGGCGGTTTTAGTGTTGCGGGTTCCAATATAATTCATCCATAAAGCAGAACAAATGCCACCGATTTGCAGACGGTAAATTTTCACCATCTCTTTCACCTTAAAATTATTCAGTAGAAAGTAGAGAAAATGTTGTAAAAGATAAAAATATAGATGCACTGGAATGCGTATAACATAAAACTTCATTTTTCTCTGCTAGAAAGGATTTGACCAAAAAATTGCCTCCTAAATACATTCTAAATAATTTTTAAAAGTTATTTTATTTAAAGCAATAAATTAAGGAATATTTACAAAAAAGAATTGAATAGTTTGTAATAAATCACTTAATGATTTTCTCTAATATTTTCTATTTCTGCTTTTCAAATGCCTTGATCCAAGATCGGAACAAAATTAAATTCCTAATTTCTAAAGAAATGAAAAATATTAAATACTGTCAAAAGTATTTTATAAATGTAAAGGCTATCTTTGATCAATTGGAAATATAAATTTATGAATTGAATTGATATTTTTAGAGCTCTGTATTGCATTTGAATATTTTTGATAAATCATTAATTTTTGGTAGTCTGTGTAAAAATTTACTGTCCAGAAAATCAATGATTCTCAAGCAAGCCTTCATTTATGAATCATTAATCCATTAATCATACTGGAAAGTCTCAAACAAAATTCATAATTGTATTTGTTTTTAACATCGATTATATCAATTAATATTTTTATTTTTATTATTATTATTATTATTATAGTCTTTAAAATTGATGTAGCGAGTATTATTTTGAAATTATGTACGCAAACTCAAGAAGTATTTTCTAATATGACTACCAGTTGTTCTGAATTTGACATCAATATGAATATCCTCACATTGTGCAACAAAAGCGGTGAGAAAAAAATTATAACTTGGAAGGCCTTAAGAATAAGAATATCAAAAATGCAAACATTTTTAATATTTTACATAGGTTCTAAGACATCATCATAAGTCCTAAATGTACTACATCTAACTATGATAAAGTTATAATTCAGTGTTATTAAAAAAGGAAAAACATTGAATAATAATTTTATCTTTCTATGATATGTTCAATCTCAGAAAAAGGAAGATTATTAGACAGAGATAATGTGTTAAAATCTAAGGATTATTTGAAGAATTGCTGACCATTTGGAGCAATTCCGAATTTATTCTGAAGAAATGGTGAGAACAATGAATAATGGAGGTCATCAAGCTTGGCAGACAGTCATGGTCTGGAAGACCAGACAATTCACTTGAAAAATGCATTGCTGTAACTTTCTGTGGGTTAATTCGAAGAATTCATTGATCTTTCGCTGAATTAGACCATCTTTCTGTAAGTGACTCTTCTCTAAGTTCCCTTTTCAAGAGTAATTGTAGTGTTGATTGCTGTATCTAGAACTCTGCAGAAAAGTAGAATACGGTTTATGGCTTAAGATTTATCTTATATATTCTTAGAAGTACATTTATATATATATATATATATATATATATATATATATTGATTTGCAGAACATTTTATTTAGAATTACCCCTTGAATGCATAACGATACAGATGAAGCCATGTTGCATCGTATGTTTAAAATCTCATATTTCTTTATGTAGCAACTTCTGCATAGTATTTTTTTTTTTCAAATTTTATTTTACCAAATTTATTTTATCCTTTCTAAACGCCACTAGAATCTTTGACAATTTATTTCTTTATGTGTGACAATTTTCATTGTTAGCGCGCTATCCGAGAACAATTTCATTACGGCGGGATTACGAATTACGATTATTTATACAAAAAAATAATAAAAACGTACAGGAAAAATTATTTTTTGATAGAAACAAGGTCATAGCAACGAATAATATTTATATTTTTGCATATACTGATCAGTTTATACAAGAAAATGTAGCTTTTTTTTGAAGCTCAATATCATTTTTTTGAAAATTAAAAAAAAAAAAAAAAAAAAACTCTTACGTATTTATTTTGTATTTTTCCCTTTGGTTATACCCATTTCTGGCTTGATTTAAAATTTTATTTATTAAAAATAAAAAATTCATGCATTTAAGGGTTAATGAAGGTGGTTGTTTTAACAGTTAGTGACATAAATTAATCATTTGTTCAGATACAAATATTAATTGTCCTAAAAAAAATATCATTTGACATTTTTGTGAATAGTTAAGGCCTTTTGAGAAAACATACATATAAGGGTACAAGTACTCATATAAAATATTTTAAGTTTAAATAAATACAAAAACTCACGTATTTAACTTCTTATGTAAAAAATGGCGTGTTCCATAAATAGTTTAAAAAATAATTTATTGTAAATTGCTATTGTCATCTTACTGAAATTAATTTTTATTCTGTTATTACATCTTTTTTATATTTTTTGTCTCTGTTTGTCGATTCATTTATTTTTCTATGGCAAAGTACAATTGCTCCTCAAAATAATTTCTTTATAAAAGGATAAAATATTGTTCAACATTTTTCTCATTAACATCTACACCAACATATTTTGTAATCTTTTATTACTTATAAAAGTAAATTTCCGTCTTGATTTCTAATTTTGAAATATAATTCAGTAGAAATTTATTCCATTTTTATGCTAAAATAATTAGTAAAATAGGAATATTGATCCAATTTTTATTCAAAACCTTAAAAAATATGCGAAAAAATACATAAGGTTACTATCATATCTTTAAATGAAGAACATATTTCCAAAAATTGTACATTCTCAAATATGAGGAAATACAAAAGTTTATTATTTTAAAACTGCACCTTATTTTTAGCCATAAGAAGTAAATAGTTGGTATCACTTTTAAAATATCTTGCAAATTTCACTTTTCATTTAAAAATTAAATATAAATAAACAATTTTATGTAAAATATTACTATTATTTCTGCGAAATTATTTTAATTAAATATGTTTATTAAATAAAAATATTTAATGTTTCAAGAAAATATTTAAGAGTAATTTATCTTTAGTTCATGAAAAAAAACTATTTAATGTTTCCTATAAGCATCAAAATATGTTTTATCATAAATTCTTTAAATAAAAATAATTAATGTTCTAACAAATATTAAAAGATAATTTATGTTGAATTGAAACCGAGGTAGAAAAGTCAAAAATAAATATAAGTATAAAAACAAAAAAAAAAAAAGTCTAAAATTCTTGTTCAGTAAAATGAAGAAAACAAACAAGTACTTTACAATTATTTCCATTACCTAAGTGCAGATAAATCTAGACAATGATTAAGTATATTTAAAGACGACATGTCTTAGAAAAAGTTAATTAATTGAAATTTTCTAAAAATTGAGCTCTAAGCTAAAAAGTTGAAATTACTGTTTGTATAATATATAAATTTAAGTTTCTATTTTGAATGACTTATATTTACAAACATAATCCTATAAGATCAGTTAAATCTAAAATTAATAATGAAATATTAGTTTGCTAAGATATTTAAAAAATATTAACATTAATCTTTTGTCTACATAATATAGTAAATAGCTTTTTTAACCTAGACAAACAAAGAACTTTTCTAACTAAAAAAAAAAAAAAAAAAAACGTTTTTAAATATATTAAACATTTGAAAACTGTCAAACCCTTAGAATCCTTATGCCCAATAAGAATATAAGAATTAAACTGGTAAATAGAAAAGCTAACTCTCCAGGAAGTTTTGAATGACAAAGACGGGAAATGGATAACTATTTTTTTCCTCCCTGAGCGATGCTGATGCTGCAAATTTCCGGTAATCTCTGGCGTATCTTTTTCAAAAGAAAACAATCGCTTCCTGTATATTTTAAATTGATCTAGAAAGAAGAGGATAGCTGATAATAACTTCCGTGGCTTCTTTGTTTCTTTTTCTTTTTTAAGCCTGAAATTCGATAGGATTTAAAATTCTTTTTTAAAAAACAAACTTTTTATCGCTTCAAATATCCCTTATAAACAGAGTGAGGGAAGAATTAGTGCATCGTTATCAGGAATTAAATAAGCTGAGCTACTATTTGAAAGAGGAAACCCTTGAGGGACTATATACAACCAGCGGTTATCACAAAGTCTTCTTTTCTTTTAAAGATTCTTTTTTCAGTAATTTTTAACCTTGGCAGTACTTTATCATTTCATCACGAGCTATTAGATTGGAATTCATAATGATTCCGCTGATTACAATGTATCGTTGAGAAAAAGAATATTACAAGTATGTTATTGGTATTATCGGTATAATGTTTTAAAAATCTTTTTAGAACAAGTTACTTTTTTAAAATTACATGTTAAATTAACCACTTTTTTAAATTATTGATATTTTTAGCTGATAGCAAATGTTCTAGAAAGTGCATTTGCTGTCAAAAATAGCTAATGCAGTAGAATAACTTATATTGTATACAACTTTAATATACACCAGCAACTTTTTAGTGTTAACGTAATAAATCTTATTTTCAAAAACGTGTAAATGTATTTAGTAACAGTAGTTCAATTTGTAAGTATATATTAAGCGAATATCTGCTTTTGAAGCTATTTTAACTTGTATCGAAAGCATTAAAAATGATCTAATTTATGAAAAGTAATATTTGTTTAGTAGAATGAAACTTGGTAACCAATGGTTGTTTGTAGCAAGATTCATGTCCTGAGATATCCGAGTTAAGTCGGAAGTTCTAGTTCTGATTTCACAAATGTCTTATGCAAAGTAACATGCATTTGCTATGCAACGACATGCAAATTTGACGTACCAGTCTAGGTGTTTTATTCGCTTAATCTTCAGTTCGGTTTACAAAGTCCACATCTGAAAAATCTTCATTTAACTTCAAAAGGATATTAATTGAAATCAAAAATTATTTTTTATTAAAAACTTAACAGAGAAGGTAAACATATTATTTAAATCTAAATTACAGGAAATTCAATTTTAATTAGTTAAGAGACTATTAGCTCAGCAAACCCTTTTGTCATTAAACTCACATCACATGAAAAAATAATGATCCCAATTAAATATTAAGCAGAAGGTCATTATTGTATATAAATAATTATGAAAGTATAAGGAAAATATTGATAGACACACAAATAAACCTTTGATATAAGCAGTGCCACTTCCACTTTCCTTTTATCCATTATCTGGTATTGTATTATAATTAAACGCACCCTCTAAATCCAAAGAAATGCCATAGTAATTTTAAAACAAGAAGTTTCCGGATTTTCAAGCAAGCCTTCACCTGGTTACTTATAAGAAGGAACAATCTCTTTCTTCCGTAGAAAAAGAAATGTGCAATATTTTTCAAACAAAACAATTTTGTTTTGCGTTATGCAGTACCATAATTTTTAACTATGGCTAAAAATGGTGGAAATATTTATCACAATTCTTCAAAAACAAATGAGCTGTTAATATGAAACCCCCACATTTTCCAAATTCATGAAAACTGAAAGATGCAATACAAAAATTAAACAATCATGTGATAGCTATTTTAATTTAATTTTGTACAATTTTTCCAATCAACATTCAAAGGATATATTTTGAATAATATGTTTGAATGATTTATTATTTGGTTATCATTGATATCATCAAATTGCTTTATGTTGTATTAAGTCAATCCTATATTTTTGTTTCTTATGATAGGTATACCATGCAAATTTAATCTTTAACAATTTTAGAAAAGAAAAGTATTATAAATGTAGAAATTCAAACACCAGGAATGAATCAAGAATCCAAATGTTTCTTGCTATGGACTAAAAACTAAATCATCCAAAAGAATTAAGAAATAAGAGTCAATTGTGATAATATTAATTTTTTTTTAAATTTTAAGCTAAAATATATGAGGGAAATCGAGATAAAAGGTCCATTATCTTTTCATTTTGTAACCACATTTTGTATTAAATCCGAAACCTAATTACGATATATAGAAAATTTCTCGAGAATATTCAATAATAATAATCTAACTAATTATTAAATAAGAATAATATAAAATATTAAATTAATTATTAAAATTAAAATTAAAAATATTAAAACTTTTAAAAATCATCAAAGTTCTTCATATTTAAGCTTTTGAAAAATATCAGATAATTAAATTCTTTGTAACTATCTTTTATAAAATCAGTCAATTAATCAAATATTGATGTAAATAAATGACACAATATCAACTGAAATAAATATATTTAATCAAAGCAATTAATATTGAAGGTGCGAAAAAATTAATGTAGGCGTATATTGTCATTTCAACCAATACAAGATCTAACAGCAACACACCAATATTTATAAAATTATACAGATTTGTTATATTTTACATCAATGAAAATAAAAGAAATATTATATTTACGCCATGACAAAAACTACATAGGTCCTTCAAAAGCAAAGATAACAATGATTATTTGCAACTGAAACTGACCAGAAAAAAATACGATATAATAATTATCCTTACTAACTGATGAAATAATAGAAAATAATAAAGGAATGAGAGGTTTATCAAATATAGGGAGATTTTAGTATGGGAATGTATAAAAGTGGCTGCACGTGCATTGATCTTCGTCAGTGCTACGTTGTTCGCAAATAATGTAAGTATTTTAAATATGTACGTTCTTTTGCTCGTAAGTTTAGAAATAGAACTAATATATGTAACACTATTTACAAAAATAACAAAATTACATTACAGTGTCATTAAATTCGGTGATTTTGTCAGCATTTCCTAACCAGCTTGTATATGCGATAACGAAATCTTATCCAAGTTCACAACAAAGTCTTTAGTAAAACAACTATTTCACACTAATTTCATCGATGATAAATTAATCTGACATAATTAAAAATAATATTCAAGAAATCAATCAAAACTTTAACTTGAACATCTAAATAAAAATGTAATTGTTAAACGTAATAAAATATTAAGATATATTGTTCTTATTGTCTCAGATAATATTTGTTGTGTAATTAGGGAGGAAAAATATGCTTTCAAAAATTGTGATGAAAATATTATTCAATTGAATTGTGAGATTCATGTATGCAATTTTCTAATATTTTATCCGAGTCTTCAATATTGTTTTATTGTTTATTTATTAACGCCACATTTAGAAGCAACACGAGTGCTATGGACAACATATCTCGCAATTTTAAACCTCCGTTCAGTGACGAGTACGACATCCGAGATGAAACCCTAATTTCCAAACTAACCGCCATCACCATCCTAACTTTAAGACACTGAACTTCGACAGATTTAATTTGTAGTAGTCTCCCTTTAAGATGGATCCTTAAATCAGGATTTCAGCACAAAACTCGATTTGAAAAATGCAGGCCATGAGCTCACGTTCATAAGCATTTGTTATTGATTTCATAAACATTTGTAAATTTAGTTATTGATTAATTCACTCAGGGCTAGTAAATTATTATATAAAATGCAGATAATTAAAATTTTAACTTCAGTACATTAAGAGTAAAATGTTACTTCGTCTCAAGTATTTTAATAACATAAGAACAAACATTTAGGACATTTATACGTATCACAATGCATGTAATACAGAAATGGAAATTACAAATACATGATACATTATCTGCAAATTCACAAACTGAGTTCCTGTATGAATTCTAGTCACCTATATGCTATTACCATTTTCATGCACCTGAGTTACTCGCATACGAATTGTTAATCACCAAATTGAAGTCATCTGATTTAGCTCATTGCGTGTTAATTGCATTAAGTAACTTCAAGTGTCCTCCAAAAGGGACTCTGTTAGGAATCAAATAGCTGTTATTCACCGTATGTAACAACTGCTTATACTGTAGATATTGTCAATATATGATACGCATTAATGCTTCCCGCATAATTTAAAGTCAATATATGTATGTGTTCATATGCATAGTTAATACATGATATTAGACTCTAAAATAAGCTATCAAAGTCGTTTAAATCATAATGGAAGCCTTCAAGTTTGCATGATTTGCCTTCAAATTGGATGTAGTATATTTACTTAAAGCCAATGGATGTTAGTTTAAAGTAAAGCACGTTTTAAATCCTTATCCATAAAATTAAAATGTGAACAACTGATGTAAAATGTTAAGTAGTACAAAACAATCAGTTTATTCGGAGGTATATTAAACTAATTTGGATTGTGAGAAACTTCTTATACATAAGACTGCGCTTATAATTGTTAAGCAGTTATTGATACGTTGAAGTCAAAATTCATGTAAGGTTTCTGTAATGTATAACGTCTATTTCTTATAAAATCTGAGTGGTAATAGCAAAATAATCTTGTCACAAGTATAAAAACATGCTGTTGTATAAATTCCTAATAATAACATAAAATGATATTCATTATTAAGTTTAAGACTGTCTCGATAATAAATACAATATTTTATTAATTTGTACAGTGACCTTAAATTTGGGTTTCGAGATAACATTATGTAAACATTTATATTAAGTAAAGAGAATATTTCATTATCTATATCCACTGATACCATTACTTCAAATGAATTTTAGTTCTTAAAAAATTCATTGACTTATTAAATAATACTATTATTTAATCTTTTTTTCAGAATTATTTCCATTGGTGATTCAGGTTTTGTAAAAAAAAATACTATCATTAATGAGAAGAATATTTAACCTTTACACATGGCGGTACATATGTTGTACCAAAACTTTTTTTGTCGCTTGCTTCGGCTTCGGTACAACTGCTGTATTAAGCTATCTAGAGATAATTCTTTCCCCCTTTTTTTTCAGCAGATCCTTCGCTTCTATTGTCTATAATTGGGTGGGGATAGTTTTTGAAAACATTATCAGTTGTGTGCAAATTCCTTATTATTGGCAAACTTTAAGAACAACCAGATTCGAAAAAATACTCCACTCGATGACTTTACACTGTCTATGAACGATAGATTTTTCTATTCTCTTTACTTTTTCTCTGATGCTTTAGAATGAATCTGAAATTTCTAGCAGAAATAGAGATTCAGAATTTGATGAAAGGCTTAGATGAAGAAAATTTAATTGATAGACACCCAAAAAATATTTGTTGACTTTGCTGAATGTGAAAAAGAAAAATTAGCCACTTCCAAGCAAAAAATTGTGGCAGATTATAACAAACACATTTGATATGTTGCTTTAGGAGACCACATGGCTTCCATCTACACTTTTGTAGAGGAACTAGGAAATGGACAAAAAATTATTCTTTATCGTCATCGATATTGTTGTGTTTCTCATATTTAATAAGTGCCAAATTAAGTGGAAAACTCAGTTTAAAAGAATTTAGAATGAATTTAATAAATCTCTGATAGGAAAATTAAATTATAAAATTGCAGAGCCTTCAGTAATAAAAAAGTGAAGACAAATGATAATAATTTTTCTCATTGCCCAATTGTCGCTAAGAAAAGAAGAAGATACACATACTGTGCGAAAAAAATATACAAAAACGAACAACTATTATCTGTAAGGCATGCAATGTGACTCTTTGTATTGACCAGAACTGATTCGAAGAATAACACACAATTCATTTAAAAATCTCTTAACACATAAACCAATAAAAAACAACAAAATGCTTGAATAAAAAAATTAAACTGATACATTTTTGATAAAAAGAAAGCTAAAAATAAACAAAAAAAGGCTCTTTTAAGAGCCAGAAATTTTAAAAAGTAGAATTCCCTTTACATTTTTAAAACAGACATTTCAAAAGCATTGCTACAAGAACTTTTCAATTTAAGATATAAGTTTCTTTCAGAAACAAACAAAATATATATATATATAAAAAAAAAAAATAATACTTTTTTTTTCTTTAAGATTAAAGATTCATAAGAATATTTGATATAAAAAAGTGTTACATATTATTTTCATTGGAATGCATGAATTAATTGAAGGTTTTGCCTTAATTTGACGTACTTAAGATTTACTCAGCAGTTTTGAAGCTTGTTCAATTAAGTTAAAAATTATTTTTTAAATCTGACTTTCGATAATATTTAATCACAAAAGGGTCACGGTAGCCGAGTTGTTACGTCGCAATCTCATAGCCGGGGTTAAGTTGTGAGTTCGAGTCCTGTTCAATTGAAAACCGGCTGTTAAGTCTGTCTAGGTTCTAAGTCCATATGTTGGTGTGGTGTGGAAGTTTATTGAGTTGATGCTGTCCTCATTGCCTGACCGTCGTTCATATTTATGAAGTCCGTCATCAGTAACCTTCCTATTGTTTCAAAATACGATGTTATTAAAATGTAAAATGAAAATATTTGGAGCACATTGATTTTTTTGTGTGCATTATTACGAGTTTATGATTGAACTATCGCATTCTCAGATAGTATAGTCATGAGATTACAGAAGCTATTAATTTAATATTGTTTTAACGTACTTGCTTCTAGAAAATATCTGAATAATATGGTATAGATGTAGCTTTCTTTGTTATTTGTTTTGTTTAAAAATGTTAATTTACGCAATATACGACTTTAAGTTATGATATTTTTTTTATATATATATAAAACTAAAATATTATTTACTATTTTTTGAGGAACATGAAAACATTTCATAAAAATAAAATAAATTTTTAAAAATTCTAAAATTATTTAAACAAATAAATAATTATTATATAATGCCTTATATTAATATTTTCATAACATTTTTCTCATACTTAAGGGATATTAGCTTATATTGCTCCACGTCCTTCATCAATCTATCTCATATTTAAACAATGAATAAAATAAAATCTTGTTTAAGAATAAGTCATTTTCAGCGATTTGTGTAGACTAAATATTACGAATTGAGCAAATAAAATTAATATATCTAATAATTTTTACTTATACATGATTTCTAGTCAACATGTCAATCTTATAAATTCTACTTCTGAAATGTTGTACATCAAACTCTAGAAAATATATTTTTTTTAACTATGGAATTTACTTAAAAAGTGACATGTGCACGTGTTAAAAATTCACAATATTCATAAAATCAAAATATGCATTTAAAAGTTTGTAAGTCACTCATTTAAAAATGGGAACTAGGAATTTAGAAAAAAATTATTGTGATATGGTATGGAGCCAAGTATTGGAATCTTTCTTACTCGTGAATGAATACTGACTACAAATCAGCAACCCTTACTATCTCCCCTTTGTATCTAGAAAGCTAACATTACCACATGTGGCGAACTTGAACTTCCCAGTGGGGGGAAAAATTTCCTCAATCCTAAAAGCTCCGAGTGGAAAGGATATTTTGACTTAGAATCAGTCAAATTCTAAAGGTTAAAAAAACCAATTATTATTATAAATGAAATTAGCGAATTACTTCTTTAAATTTTAGAAGAATAATTGTATTCCTTTCAGAAACTTTCAATATATTTTAAATACCATCACCATTATCTATTTCAATTCACAAATTTTGTTATTGGAGAAAGTTCTACGTTCATTTCAACTTAAAACAGGTTCTAAACTGTACTCTTTGATGGTGCACGTACATCATATTTTCAATGCTTAAGTGTGTAATTTCTATATAAGAGGGTCCATATTTAAAACTTTAAGTATGTTTAAGCTTTATTTATTGATATATCAACGGAAATATAGCACAGCTGTCACTAAGGTAATTTAAAATATTTCAAAATTTACCTTTTTTGAATTTTATTGATTAACAGGGTTTTTAGTCTATAGATGTACTGTTTATGTAATTTGTTAAATATAATACTATAAAATAAAATTCAGTTTTTAATTTGCAATCATAAGTAAGATGTTATAGAGAAAAATATCTGTATTTGTGTTTTTCTTAAACTGTGATTTTTTTAGAATTGATATACGCTTTTCTCCAAATTCCATTTATACAAAGTTTAAAATATTCAGCAAATTTTTAAAATGATGAATATTGTGTAATTTATACAAGATGTATCTAAAGGTAAGTATACGACTTACAATGCAAATATGGCTATTTATTACTAATTGCTTAAACGTGATTAATTACGTGTAAATTGGAATTTTTTACATAAACGGACAGATAATTGCTTTAGTTGCTTTTAATTTCTTTAAAAAAGTGAGGATTGTTTCAACTTGTATTAAAAAAAAACACTTCAAAAATATCTTTGTTTCTTTAAATGAAAACTTTTCAAATAAACATTATTGCACAACATGGTTATTAACGATAGCAAGTCACTGCTGTCTTGACAAAAAAATGATCAAATTAATATTTGAAGAAGGACAATTTTCACGTATGCATTCCATATTTTTGAAAGATTATGGCATTCATTCTATTCATTTTTGACGTTAAAGAAATCGGAACAAAAATTTTACATTACTGAAAGAAATTTGAGAATTTGAAATAATAATTCTTTCAGGAGAAAAATGTTATGTAAGGATAAGACCTGAGTTATATTACAGATAAGAAAAGGTTATCCCAATACTACTGTATTTTCTTATGGTTGCAATATGCGTTACATTCTTCTCGTACAGAGTATATAATATTTAAACATTCGCTAAATATGTTATTTTCCATTACTTAATACTTAAACAGTAATTTCTGTTTGATACAGAACCAAAAAATAAATTAAATAGGATAAATAATATAAGTTAAAAAAGTTTAAAAAGTAGACAGATTTAGAAAAAATATTCAAATCATATTAAAATGTGTCGCTTTTTATGGGACAGCGACGGTAAAATATATTAAACCTGGAATTGTTTGTTCTCTGAAAATATGTTTTTTCAATTTTGGTCCTCTTCTTTTTTTATGATGAAAATATATATACCTAAATAAATTAAATTTAATTGCATTCTTAAAAAGTTTTAGCTAGATTTTTCTGGCAATATTAGGTTCAAGGAATAAATATTTCTTTTCTCATGGTAACTATCAGAATTTAATTTTATATCTGCCTTTCAAAATAGATTTCTGTATATATATTGTTTTTGACGTTACATAAAACAAGTGATATATACGAGATATTTAAACATTTTTATTCTCTAAAATTAAATATACATATTTCTTGCCTCCTATCAATCTAAGAAATCTTGATTTATCACATGAATTCAAGTGCGTTTCTATGCAAACTCAAGCGTAAATTTAGATTAAAACCTTACGAAAATTTTGCCATCTTTACTGATGTAAACGCAATTTTCTTCCCGTCGACGCTTCAGCGCACTCGACCATGATTTGACCTATCATTTATCATGGTATTCACCAAGGCTATGACACTACCGTTACTACGCTTTCCAAGGTTATGAACGTCTTCTTGTTAGAATCAGGTTCATCGTGTTCCCCACATTTTACAGCTTTTAAAATCATTTAAAACAATGAGCTGAAAATAGTTCGAACACATTTCAATCTCAAAGCCACTTTCGACTAATGCTATTCGGTAAAGTGATGGCAGACTGATAGCGAACAAGACCGGATTTCGGAGCGTAAATCAGTTTAATTAAGTAGAAGTGGAAATGGTTAGGAAGTTAATTTTTGGAAATGTTGTGCATCATTTCTTGACATATAGCCCTTTGAATCCTTCAGGAGCAAAACATGTCTAGTTAGGAAATACTTACAAGGAAATTTATTTAAACAATTATACATAAATATGTAGAAAATAAAGAAATTATTTGCTCTCTTTTTTTTTAAATTTTACTTCTTAAGAATGATTAAATATTTCCTTATTCAAACATTTTTTTAATCCATAAACTAAATAAGATCTTACAATACATTTATTTTATAATTTATACAAATGGTATGTTCCCAATTCAAATTAATTAATCTCGATTAATGTTGAAGATTAAGACAAAAAATGTTAAAAAATTTAAGACGGAAAAGTACTTCAATGAATTTATTTAATTCTATGTAACTATCATACAGATAAACATAATCGCCCTTTTTCATTTTATCCACTTATATGTTCCAAAACCAAATACGAGGGTCGTCTAAGAAGTACCACATTCGGTATTTTTTACAAACTGTGGCGTTCACTCAATTCATTCTTTACATTGAAGAATTTTGACTAAATATTTCACATTACTAGATACATTTGAATGAGCCTTTGCATCCTAAAAACTTGTCAGGACAGCGGTAGCTTATTGGTCGCTGACTGGCGACTGGCATTGTTTTCATTGAGCAGTGGGTTCATGACTTCATGCCAATAAGATATACCATGTTGAGGGACTGATGAACATTAAATTTGCTCGAGGTACAAATCCTACCATTAGCAAGGTGTGGAAATTTGGAAAGGAAGGAGCTAGATCAAATGTCGTCCGCGTGACCTGACTGATACTCCAAATTACGAAATCCTTCTCCAATAGCTCTGTTACTGCTTCTCAGTGCGAAGTTAACAAACAATTACAATCACATCACCAAAAAAAAAAAAAAAAAAAAAAAATCGTCGATACTATATTCCCATCCAATGAGACCGTCTGCATATTCTTTGGAGAAGATTTACATAAACAAACCGTTGTTTTGATTGTTGTTTGGTTTCAGTTGTATAGTGCGCTAAGGAGACGTGAATTCGTTTTGAATTCGCTTCTGCTTAGAATTATACAAAGATTTGTGATTTCAAATTTCAAAATTTTGGATCATGCACGAGCATTTATTTATTGCAATTTTGTTGCTCAAATCTGTTTTTTAATTCAATTTTCCGTGTTGTTTTTGCACAGTATAGTTAAAATAATGAAGGAAACTTTACTATATAATTTTAGAAATTTTTATAAAATGAACGTTCCCCAACACAAATTTAGTGGAACTTTTGGAAGGCAAAAATCGCTTTAAAATAAGAAAAAATAATACTCTGCTTTTTTAAATTTGTGCCATTTACGAATTCTAAGTAAATGAAAAAATATAATTCAAAACTGCTTTTTTTTAATTTTAGTTTTGTTCAAATAAGTTCCACAAAATATTTATTCACTCTAATAATTTTGTTTTTGATAAAAAAAATACAATGAAATTTTAATTCGAAAAAGTTAAATAACAAATTATTTTGCTTTGTATTGAGTATAAGGCATTTTAATGCTTAATGTTAAAAGAATTAAATAATAATTTTAAGTTATGTGATACTTCCGTTCACGAACAGTTATGAACAGATATGCCTGTGTTACAACATATATTTTGGAAGATTTAGTCTGAGATACATTTGAATAGTTTCTATTCGTTTTCCCATTCATATCCTTTATCTAAAGTGTTAAATTGTAGCTGACACTAGAAACAGCAAAGAATGAAAGCCACTATTCTTTGTATCGATTTGGAAGTGGGCTTGGTGAATAAAAATGCAAAGATATAATACGGGACCATAACTAAAAGATACAAACTTTGACATAAAAAAGACTCTGCACAGACCTTTCAAAATATTGCTTAGAAACTCCAACCAAATAAACATGGGTGTATGTGTTTTTTAAGGTAGACTTGCTGTGTATATCACGAGAAAGGAAGGGAGAGTTACAAGGACTGCATCTTCTCAAAAAAAAAAAAAAAAAAGTTGCCTCACAAGGCGAACTGTCTAGTAAAATATTAAAGCGGTTTTTCTTGTTTTACAAATGCCCGGGCGTGGTGTTTTCTCTTAAAGAAATTGATATTCTTGAGGTGAAGCAGAACTTTTGGTACGTTTGTATTACGACTAAGAATATTTTTCATATCTAAGGTGTTGCTCGGCAATTTAAAAGAAAAAAAAATGTTTATAGCATCATAAATATTAATACTTTCATCAGTTATGATGTTTTATAACAAAGACTTCCCAAAAGCAATTAAGTATGATAAATCATCATCAACAACCTCGTAAACATCTTACAATATTTTCATTAAATGACCAATATAAAACGCTTCTAAAGCTTTTTATGTGAATCACACTTAATTCAATCCAGAAAATTATATTATATTTTATTATTAATATTTTAAAGTTTTTTTTTATCAGATTTCTGTTACATTTATATTATAAATCTAAGCTGCAGTACCCAAATAAACATAATGAAATTTAGAAAAATTCTTAGCAATAAATTAACTTTATTTCACAAAATTTAACTAACATAAAGTTAATATTAAGTTGCAATGTAGTTGATTTTAATATACTTATTCTCAAGTTTTACTAAACATAAATTTTAATCCAGGACAATCTGGAATAATAAATTAGTAATGATTTGTGATATTAAAGATTTATTATTATGTTCCTCATGAACTTACAGTCCTGCTTCTTTTGCTGCGCATCATCTCATTAGTTTATTGAAGCAATTATTATGCCATCGCGAAAGGTACTGTGAAAATAAGCAGTTTATATCATGCTTGAAAACAGTCTAGGAACACCCCAAGGGGATCCATAGACACTTTTCTCGTCGTTCATGCTTCAGCAAAGGTGATTATGGTTTATATCCTTGCAAGACTCATTACATCCTTGGAGCACTTATCAATTAAATCTTTAAAGGGGAAGCTTGTATGTTTGAATTGAATTTGCATAAGTCTCTTAAGACGTGAAGAGGGTTCGATAGTTTTATCTTGCATCTAATAAGATATCGAATCTCCAAAGAATACTTTCACTGTTGGATACGAAATGCTGAACAGGTAAAGGGGGAAAAGAGAGAGTTCGTTCAGAATTTGCTTAGGGAACATTTGGTAAGATTCACTTCATTCTAAATAAACAATTTCGATTGTTAAGCATGTAGAATTTCAATGTTGTTCGTAAATAAATCAAAACTTGTTACTTCGAATTATGTAAAAATTCTTATCGGTTATTTGCCGTCTATTTTAACTAAAGCTACATATTTTGTTACAAAGTATTTTGGTAGTTTCATGTTGTTTTGTTCTTCAATAATATATTTTTCAATAACTTACAGTAACTTAAATTTTTAAATCGAATTTATAGTAAAATGAGTATTTATAGAAGACAAATAAGTACGAAGTATATGTTTTGAGCACAATACATATAATGTATAATAGTTAAAAACACATATGAGATTTTTTAACTTTTTTGAAAGAATTAATTATTATATTCTTATACAAATATGTAAGGTAACTTAATTTAAAACGAAAATATGAAGCAACAGCATGGTCTATCGTTTATTCGCTGCTCAATAATATATGAATATATATCATCCATTAAAATGTATAAGAAAATACGTAATTGAAATTATTATCATTAATATATTTTCCAATTAAAACATTAAATGCTGAATTATATAACTCATTTTTATACAATTGACGAAAATTATTTTGAAGCTAATATTCCGAATGCCGTTTTGCACATCATGGTATTTTCAGGTGCTCTACTAATTGATAAGACGAATAAAATGTAAGTTAACTTTTAATTAACCTCAATTTAAAGTATTTAAAAAGAATTCACATAGTTAATCATTGACATAACATCAATGAACTCAAAGTTACTCATGTGTTCATTGTGGTAGGAATAAATGTAATAATAGATATAGCTTACAACATGAACTTAGGATATTTGAATTAAAAAATATGATATATATATATATATATTTACAAATTTTGTTGATCTGATTTAATTATGAAAACTTCTTATTCGACTCTAGTATTTTATTTATGTATTACTTTTATTTCGTTTCCTAGTTAATTGAATTATTCATTAAACTTTAATTAAAATACATATAAAGTTTTATATATGAGTGTTTCATTATTATAATTAAAATTTCTTTTGAAGATTCGATAGTATGCTATTTAGTGACAAAAAATTCTGTGACAATTAATCTAATATATTGTTTAATTTTTAGCTAAATTTCATGTATTTTAATTAAATCTTGTATTTTATAACAACTTATTGCAATAGTAAATAGAAATCTAAATGATTTACTTAAATATTTTTAAAACGTAATTTTTTTTTCTCAATACATCATATTTTTATGAATCCTTAGTTTTCAAAAAGAGTTTTAAAAGTAAAGTGTGATATAGATTTTTGAATTTTGAAAGTATTTTCTTTTCAAGTATTTTACCTACGAAATTACGAGACATGTTTAATTATTGAACTACAATAATGTATTTTCATCAATAATATATTAAAAAAAACTTGAAATTTACACGCGCATCTTAAATAATTTGTTATAGAGCTTTTAAATCAAAAAAGTTGTGAATGTATTTTATTCTCATTGATATTTTTTTTGTTTAGAGTAGAAATTCTTCAATGCACATGTCATAATGAACTTTTAAGTTTAACAAACGAAATTCATTAGTATCGATGACAGTCATTCAAGTTGTTGGTCTCATTTAAACTAGCACCTCATTCGCATGAATTGTCTTCTAAACTACACCAGTGACAACATGCTTAGTAAAGACCTGCTCTTTTCTTATGCCTGAATGGGCTGCGTTCAATGTAACCATTAATTACAAACATGTCCCTATTGTGGTGATATCTCTTAGGCTCTAGACAACAGTAAACCACTTCTGAGCAGTGTAAGGAATGTTTCAGATTAGTTAAGAGCGAGAAATAGGGAATTGGCTCTGATTACTATGGTTTAGTTTTTGTTTTGTTGAGTTATATGTTGACTTCAATCACATTTGGTGGAAGCAACAAAAAAAAATATTTATTTTTCCAAATTCAAATGAGGATTATATAACGAAAAAATATACGATTATTAATCTCTCATTGTCCCACTAAAAGTCAAATATTTCCACCAATATTTGTACTGTTGATTTTCATTTAATGTAATAGGACATTGTCAAAAGACGCTTATAATTTATAATAATTCATCAATAAATTTTATTATGTGACAAAAACTACATATGTAAGTGGATGTACTTCGCCAATCAGAATAAATTCGAGCTTTGAAGATAACAAAAATTATTCAACAATTTTCTCTGTTGGTTAAGGGCATTAGAATGATTAATAGAAATGATTATTCATCACTCGTCTATACTTGGCAGCACATGTGTAGTCTAGGGTACACGAAATGCGTAACAAATATCTGCATTAAATGAAAACAGAAGGTAAATTATTACTCTAAATGAAGCAATTGCCACATGTAATATGGCATTTGATAATTTACAAAAGATTTTTTTTGTTTAAATGGAGATATTTTAGGGGGGTTATAAATATAAGTCTATGTAAATTTATACGATTTAGAACATAAAATTTGTAATGAAATGTTCAGCTACATTCTTGTAAAAATTAAGTAAGTTTTCGAATCACATGTCTATTTTCACAAAAAGTTATTGAACTAAAGGTACTAATTCTGAAGCCAAAGAATTATGCAAATATTCATATTCGAATAGGCAAGCGCATAGGACGCAAATGTATGCAGAACTAAAATTGTGGTGGGGAAATGAGATCAGGGAGAATTGTCGGTGATTTTGAGATCGCCTTTCTCCACGACATTTGATATGTTTCTCGCAAGTGTTTTGTAAATTTCATGAAGTATCAGTTAAAATGAGCATCCGCGAACGTAAAGATGACCGAATGAAATAGATAATAGACGGTTGGCAAGTCAATAACATGCGCAGGTGGCTCCCAAGTTCGATGTAACGCTCAGTGTCATCTGTTCTTAGTAGAAACAGTTTCTGGACACTACATCCAAATAGAAAAGATTTGAACAATGTTGATCGAGTGAGACTAACAACGATTAATGATAATCGTTATGAAACGCTTTCAGTCTTTATACACAAGACTACTACAACTTCATAACTCTCACGTGAGCTGTATGCTCCCTCTGGTACCAGAGTTTAATAGTCAACAATTTCCCAAAGGCTTTATGATTGAAGGTGGCATTGCAGAAGGCCCGTTTTTTGCATACGGGCACATAATAAAAAGGCTTTTATCATGGTGCAGACAACATACGTCTTGGACCAGACGTGGAATACGATGTTTTTTATAGAAGAGTCACGATTCAGTCTGGAAATAGATTTCTGGCTGATCTGGAACTAGATTGGGCTTGGGATAAACTTTCTCTTTCATCAGGATCATTACGTTAATAGATGTGTAATGACTTTACAGAGATTATGTTGGGCAAACGCACAACTCTTTTTGTGCTTAACAATGGTTCCCTGCCCACTATGAGTTACAGGCTGGATATCGTAGACTCCTATGTTTGACTTTTGAGGAGAGCCATTGGACTAGGTTCCTGTTCATTGACGATAACACTTTTCTACTTAGGGATCACCTGGCATAAGATTACCTGAAAATTGAGGGTATTTACTTCACAAATTGGTCTACCTGATTTCCTGACTCTAAATTTACATAGCATGTATGAAACATTCTAGGGAAAGCAAATACATCTCGTCAACCCAATCTGAGATCCAACTAAAAACAGTCTTATTAAAGGAGTCCGTCAATTTCCAATTGGACTCTTTAATTGCCTTCTAACCTGTACTCCATCACACCAGTCTTAAGGTGAGAGGGGACTAAACTCCATATTAGATTCATTTTCAGTTCGATATGACGTAGATTATGAACATTCTTGCACTGTGATTTTTCCTGATAATAATACGTACAAAAAACTACTTTGAATTATGCACCTATTTCTCAGTTATAAATGTGAATTTATATCAAATTTCTTTGAGCCCTGTCTATCAGTTTTTTTCAGAAATTCGACAGAAGGTACAAATTTCCTTAAATCTGCTCATGAGTGTACTCCATGAACAAGATCTGCTCACGAGTACATCCAGGTGACTGAGAATAATTCAGTTTACTTAACGCAATGTAACTTGACTGAGTGCATTAAGTGGTTATTGATACACATAATCATTTTTACAAAGGCGTTTTAAAACTCTTAACTTTAATTATTTTTATGGTTCACTGATTCACGATTTCAATTAGTATAATACTTCACTCAATTTTCGTCTCCTGACGTAATAAATGATTAATGACATTCAGTTTATCATCCATTATAGGTAAAGGTTAAAAATTATTGATTTCCTAATTAGATCTAAATATATCTATTGATAAATATAGTAATATTACCTTTTAAAATCATAAGAACGAATCATGACGCACTTCAGCTTCACCTACAATTACTTTATGAAGTAGTGTATGCTAAGATAAGTAATTTAATTTTAAAAAGTCTCAAAACTTGGAAAAATTTATATATATATATATATATATATATATATATGTGTGTGTGTGTGTGTGTGTTATATGTTGCTTACCCCTTTTAATATCATTTTTGAGACTTTCGGTGCCACGTTTAATCATTCCTACAACAAGCACCTTTTAGCAAAACATAGTTAATTAATTTTTTGGAAGAAAACGAGACTAAAGTAGGGACACGTAGATTACGTTAGAGGAAACACTGGCTAATTTTTTAATTTTTTATTTAAGATAACCCTACTTGTAAGCAGATAATTATATTATTTAACTCTTTAAGAATATTATATTCATGTATTTCCTGATTACCTGAGCTCCTTCCCATGCGATACTGATGCTATTCAAGTAGTCTTAATTTTACTGTAAGAAGCAGATTAGCATCTATACTTAACTCTTCATTAAATCACTTGTGTTTGGCAAAATATGTCTCAATAAAACTCAGTAGCAGAATTTCAATACAACTAACCAACCTTTATTAAAACCATAATAATATTGACAAATTCTGATGGAATTAACCAGAAAATTCAACTAAAACCTTTAAATAATTTCTCATGTATATATTTTTTTACTTGTAGAAATGATTTATATTAGGCCTTTGCCAATATGTTCCACTTGTGTAGCACTATTTCCCTATCAAAATTCTAAAAATAATAAAAACATTCAAAAGCCAAAAAAAAAAAAAAAAAAATTAAATCAAATCTTATGAAATTTATTTGAATCTGTTAAGCCAGAATTCTATTTTTCGAGTTTTGAAGACAAAGTACTTTGAATATTCAGACCAACAGCCAATCTCTTTGGAAAATAGCTACCAATTTTCAACCATTTGAAAAGTGCAGACTTTGCCCTCGTATGAATAGATGTCTGATACTGTGCCAATTCACATAAAAGAAGGGAAAAAAGCCTTCTCGAAAAAAAAAATCATTCCGGAGATCACTTCCCTTTAAATATTCAGTAGCTGTTCACGTTTGACAGGCGAATTTCAGGGGAGAAGTACCTTTAGCACTGCGTAATCCTTAACCAAATTCCACCCCTTCACGATCACGTACAGAGATCGGGAGCAAAAATACGACCGCTCCGTTTGGGACGAATCCAACCGTCCACCGACGTGTCTAGAATACGTCGCAGACAAAGCAGAAGAAAAAAACAGGAAAAAAAGAAAAAAAAAAAAAACGTGACCATTTCAAGAAAAGGGGTGGGAAGAACCACTTTTGGCGTTTTATTCCCTCCTTTTATTACGATTATTGCCATTATCGTCTGACGATGAGTATCCGAAGGGCGTAATGCACTAAACGCATGGTTTATGAGGGGTGGCTGAGAAATAAATACAGAAAATAATGCGGGGATGACAATAAAATATCTCGATATGGATCACGTGATGCGATGATAGTTGAGTGGGTCTCTCTCTCTTCCTCACTTCGTATTTAATAACCGATCTTACGAAACACGCGTCCTTTTTGTCGCGAACCGGAATGAAATATAGTAAACGTGGGTGTTTTCTTTATCGGCACGTAATGGCGGAATAAGACCTCTGATGGGTTATCATTAGGAGCGTTGGCTGAAAAGCTTAGTATGGATGCTTTGTTTCAGGCGAAGGCTTGTTTCTACGAATATATGTACAAATTGTATTGGGAACTTTCCAAGTGTTTGTTATTGGCCGATTGAATAGGGTGGTATATGAATAAATCTGTATTCTTACGAAAATTGAGTTTCATGTTTGTTTTTTTTTGTTAGTAAGGGAATGGATCTTGTGCTACTTTTGAGATTGATCTAGATATTTTATCTTTGTTATTTCTTGGAAGTTGAATAAAGTTAAGTTTTGTGAAATGAATCTCAATCCATAGAAGCTCATGGTAGTTAAATTCAAAGACGCCTTAAAATTATCATCACATATAATGTTGTAGTTTGAAGATTTAAGAGACACTTAGATATTGTCAACTGTAACTCATAATAGCTCTAAATTATTAAGTCTAGTTGTCCATAGCTCTAGGATTCAGAATAGAATCTAACATATTTTGGTGAAAAGTTACCTAAAGTCCATATGACAAATGTTATACACATAAAAACTTTGTATTGGAAGCACAAATTACAAGAATGCCTTAAAATACCTTAAGAAAGGGTTATATGTATTAAATAATTTTATTCCAGTTGCTCAATATTTTTTGTCTATTGCAAAACATTTTTTCTGATAAAAGAAAAATATTTTAATTCTAATCTTATGCATTAAAATTTAAGACTCTTTCATGTTTTAAAAAATTTGAAATCACACATGTTGAATTGAATTGACAAAAAGCTAAAAGTATTAAGTCGGTCAGTCTCTAAATTTATAGGATATTCACTGCATTAATTATGAACTTGATAATAAAATTAATTTGCGACTAAATATCAAGATATTATTTATTAAAAATATGAAATTTCTACAAGAATGATTAGAAGAACCAAATGTTCAATGTTTTTTGTACTTGTTTTCTTCGTTCGCTTTTGTTATAAAATATTAATATCCTCAAAAAATATAACGTCATTTTATAACAACATTAAAAATACACTTTTTTTTAACAAAAGAAGTTTATTTTACGTTCTATACATAAATTTAAAGTATTTTATAGAAATACAGATAGTAATTAATTACGGTTAAATACTTTAAATGTTATATCTTAGCTTTTTATTAGATAATAAAATAATTATATACCCATTCTAGATACAAAATATTTAATGTATTAAGAAATTTTAGGAGAAGTAAATTAAGCATAGTTTCCTAATATATTTAATATCTAAACAGATAAATAAGTTGAGTTTCACATAATTGAAATATTAAAATACATTGTAATTGTCTTAGAAGATAGAAATATCGCCAGAAGCAATTTATCTGCATATACTTAGATCAAATAACTTCTACTGGAAAAATCCATTATTATTCTCAAAATTGTGTTTCAAATATAAATAAAATATTTACTAGTTACACAAAATCGCGTGTTTGTACTCATTCATTAAATATATTAATTATATTAGTAATCCCTGGTAAATGTTAGAAATAAAATAAATAAACTGTTATTTCAATAATATTTATTTTATGATATATATTTATTCGACACACTTTTTATTTTAAAAGCAACAATTAAATCTAAGATTTTCTTTTCGTATGATTTTTTCTTTATGGGATTTTAATGCCATTAAAATAATTCTATTTTGCGAATCTGAATTAGGTTGGCTTCCTTATAAATTAACTTTAAAATAAAGTAAGATAATGAAATATAAAAGTCTAAGTAAATGATTTAGCAAACTATCAAAAATTAATTCTTTTTGTTGCAATGGATCACCAGTTTATGGTTATATCAGATTTGCATCTCAATTAAATCCGCCATTATCGCAAATATTTCCATACAATAAATCAGACTTTCCTTAATGCAAAACACGTATCAATCTTGACAATTCCATTACCATACAGTTAATTAAAAGTAAAACAACTATTCATCACAAGTCTTGCATTAATAACACCTATGCGAAGATCTAAAACAACCAGATCTTGATACGTATAATTGCAAAAGATCGACTCGTTTTACTTTGCATATCCACATTATTGAAAATCTATCATTGATATCAAGTGAAACAACCGATCAAATAAAATATTAATCTACAGTACGAGGCTTGGATCGAAACAATAACAATGTGACATTTACGTTCATGTATATGCAGAGATTTAGGTTCCAGCTTATCAAAAATGGATTCATTATATCCTGTTTACGACAGACGTTGTGCATCCCTCCCGCCGTCCAGAACTCGTCTTTATGCATTTTAAATGCGACATCTCCGCTAGGAAGAGATGAGATGCATTCAGAACCATTCATCATCTTTCGAAAGTAATCAGGGATAAGCACTAATCATTGTTTCCTTCGCCAAAATGAATTTTATTCGCCGATCCATTTGTGTATTTCATTTCGCCAGAAATCTAACAGATTTCCAGTTCACTTTTCTTAGCTCTAAATGTATTTAATCTTGCATATAACGAACATTTATATGTCATTGTTGTTTCTCGTAATATCTGCTTTTAGATTCATCTTCCCAACTCGCAACTACGTTTTGTATAAGATAAGGTACTGTGAACATCAAATTATTTTGTGTCAAATTGCCAATTAAATTTTGAGTATTCCATTAAAGTAAACATCACCAAGAATTTCCGAACTTCAGCTCCTTTATTTTTATATAGTTAGAATATAGCAAGAACTAAAGCATTTCTAATAATAAACGTTACAAATGTGTTCTTTAATACAATCATAAAGCATGAAATTTTGCTCAAGAATATATATCTGAGTACATTATAATGCACAACTTAGTTTTTTTATAAGTAATAGTCTAAAAAACTATGTTTTTGGAAAACAATTATAAAAGTTATTTTTGGTAAAGTTATTTAAAATATTGTTTATATTGCATGTTTATTTAACTATGTATGATTTTATTTTAATCACACACAATCACATTGAAGACTTAGAACTATTCACTCAAATAATACTCATTACAAATTGTTGTAATGAATAATAATTATTTGTAAGGTACAATCATCGAAATTACATTAAATCACTAGAATTTATAATTGAAGATTGCTTTAAGAAAAACTTCTTGTTTAATTAAGACTTAACTAAACCCAAAATAAATTAAATACTATAGATTTTATGATTTTAGGTTAAGGTAATATGTAAAACCTATTCTGCCAAAAAAATATAAGCCGAGCTATCTATTATGTAATAATTGATAGCTTGTTGCTTATGGTATCCATGCAAGATATAAGTTTTTTGAATATGGATCATGAGTAGTCATTTACTTAGTGACTAAAATGAGTAGGAACTATTACATTTCTTAAATCCTTAGACCTTTCATATAGAGAGTTACCGATTAATCCAAATATTGATATCTTATAAAAACAAGAAAAAATATTATTTTTTCAAGAAAAATTCTTTAGCTAACATATCCAACGCAAAGGCTGACAAGGACTATCTTTGTATATTTCCCTTTCAAGTTCACGAAAGCCACAAAATTATGATAAATTAATTAATAACTTTAATTTTTATCAAAGTTTAGTTGTATTTTGAAAGA
Source organism: Nephila pilipes (assembly GCA_019974015.1). Classification (NCBI taxonomy): domain Eukaryota; kingdom Metazoa; phylum Arthropoda; class Arachnida; order Araneae; family Nephilidae; genus Nephila; species Nephila pilipes. Next base: position 327,268 of record BMAW01082943.1, on the reverse strand, counting down.
GAAAGTATAACAATAATGTGTATAATTATAAAATTTACAATTTCTTCCTCATCCTTAGTTTTTTTTTGTTTCTGATTAAATATGTCGTTTTGTGAGAAATATTTTCCTCGCAATACCTATCAAAAGTTCTTTAAATGGGTAAAATAGGGAAAATATCACTTAAAAGAATACAATCATAAAGCATACTATTTTATTCAGAAACATTTATCAGAGTATAACTTATGTGTGATATTATTTTTAAACAATCATTTATTATAAAAGTTGTATAATAGATATTTTAGATTCATTCCACTTTGCATATTTTTTGTATTTTATCCACTCAGCGAATACTTATACTTATATAATACCTTTTGCAATTTTTTGTAATCTGTAGTGAATTATAATTTTAAAGATTAAATGTTATATTCTACCAAAAAATGAACAAAATTAACATTAAAATGTAAGAAATTTCTCAATAGAACTTACATTTTTTTTAAAAAAATTTAGAAATCATGGATATGGCAAATTACTTATTTCCTTTCCTATGTGTAATTAGAATTTGTGTATATAAGTGTTTCCAAATAGGAGAATAGTTTTAATGAAACTTTTGTATGTTTTCAAATAAGTGATCCTAAATAAGTGCAATAAATTTGTGAGTTGGAAATAATTAGCACTATAAAAACTTATTATCTATTCAGAATTGTTATTTATGCATTCCCAACTTGCATCATTATGTGTCTTTCTTATACTTATTACATTCTTTCATTTTAATTCTATTCAGTTTTGTTACATCATTGCATGATATATTAATGATTACTTAACGCACTGATATTTCAATGTACTTCTTTTCGTCATAAACTTACTCTGAACAAGCAGAAATTAATATCACATAAATATCTTTCAGAAATAATTTAGAGTATTTAATATGAGTATATATATATATATATATATATATATATATATATAAACTAAAGCTTTGTTTTACATCGTTTGGCCATGTTGAGTATGAGGTTGTCATAGAGTCGTTGAGACATTGCAGCCCATTTGTCTTATACCATGAATCTGAGCTCCAGAATCATTACTGGTGGTAAATTACGTGCTGCTTAGGATCTATCTAGAAAGTACCATATATGCTTGATGGGATTTAGATCTGATCAGTTTTCGGCCAATCCATGCTCTTTTCTGCCAATGTCCTCACTGTCTGACAGATCTATGACAGCTACTGTGCGATGAGCTGATTCATTGTCGTCTGTTGAAAGGACCCATAGTACCTCTAAAATGATGCACATACAGAAGGAGAATATTATTACAAAAGATAAAAAGTGACTGAACATCCTTCAAAGATGCGTCAACCAAGCACGATATCTCTCAAAACGAGAACGCCGCGACCTCCTAACCGGACACTTTCGGTGATTTGGAGGGACTATTTTCGGTTATTTGCTCACTGTAGATGCGTATGCGTCCAGAAATGCTACTCAAACGCTTTCATCTGTAAAGAATACTCGACTCAATGGATTATCTGTTCAATTCTGATGTTCCCGCCACAGCATAAAACACATCCTCCGATGAGCAGGGTTTATAGGTACACACCGTACAGGTCGTCGTGCAAACAGACCACAACTGTGCAGCCTCTTGTGGTAAAACGTGATTTTGGTCGTCCAATCGCCTGTGCCGTGTGTCTAGCGACTTTTCCCATTTTTTTTTATCTAGTTCTTTCTTTCCTATTGAAAATATACCGGTCGTCCTTTGGCCAGGGTGCTAGTGGATGACCACCCCCGAGCCGTCAGGCAGCTATTCCTGTAATTTGAAATTCTCTCAAAAATTGTGAAACGATACTGTGAGCATTCACAGCTCCGAAGCCTCACTTTTAAATTCCTCTATTCTTAAATGATTTGAATTTGAGTAAAATCTTCCAAATGTCATCTAAGAGATTGACTGTACGATCTTTCACACTAAGGCAGCAACTCGACGTCGTTTAAACTGATATATGCCGTGCAATTCCTTTCCCAGAAATGTGTAGCTTACACTGCTGGAGTATTTTAGCCCCGTCCGGCAACCCCACATTACATCTAACTGCATACATTTAGCTGAAACAATTATTTGCGACTTATTTTTAACAGTAATATATTGTAATATTTTGCATAGCATATGGAAAGAAAAATTCAGTTAATATTCAAACAAAACAGAAAAAGTTTATCATGTGAAAAATGAACACGAATCGAAATTCACTAGGTCATTAATATTGTTACAATGAAAAGACAAAAAAAAAAGCTTTTTGTTACCTTACTCGCAAAAATAAATATATGTTAACTTAATAGATAGGTTTTATTAATGACAAGAAACTTTGCCTCGTTTGCACCGTTAAGAAAAGCTGCTTAGTATACTTAACAATCCTTTTAAGCAATGGCTTACTACGAAATCAGCTCAAAGATTAGTTTGAAAGTAATATTTCTCTTAAAAGAAAATAGATTAATGTGTATCTAACTTTCTAGAGATGTTATACATATCTGGCGTATATGTTCTTTTTCTATCTTGCATATTTTACATTGACTAATGAAGGTATTAAATCTTAAGCTGTGTATGTGATGCTTAAAATGAAAAAAAAATGAATGCTATGACGGAGATTAGAGCTGTAGGAAAATGGATTAGGAATTACCATGTTGTATCAATGTAATCCGCTTCTTTCAGACATTTCTCTGAACGGATAGTGATTCCAAATCCATTCGTTCCCTCGAGTCAAGAACTCCAGAAAAGAATTTCGAAAAAGAAAGTATTAACCTTTCGTGGGAATGTTTATTTTATTCCAATTCCTTTACATCAGATTTTATTCTTTCCTCTGACGGATCACCATATTTCTTCATAAAAACTTTTAATTATCTACTACGATATCCACTAGACTATCAATTATTGCTTCCAGTGCGATATTAATAAACAATAAAAAAAGTCAGCGTTAAAATACTTTTGAAATAACGTATTCAAAAAGACCAAAAATGCTAAAACCATTTATTGATATATTTAATTTTCTTTTTCGTTAATAATATATTATATGAGCTAATTATGTGACATAATTAAACTCTTTCTTTAAAAAATTAAGTTAGATGACTTAGAAAAAAATAAAATTCAAGAAAATTGAAAAACGTTTTTTAATTAAATAGTCAATTATATTTTAATATATTTTACTATTTAAAACTTATTTTCATTTCTTATGCGTTGCTGGAATAAATAAATTATAAATAGATTATCAAAGAATGAGTGGTGCCTTTTCTGAGATATCATTATTTATAAATTGCACTTTTTTTTATTAATTAAGTTCTGTCTTAATAAATGTGACAGAGTCAGTTTACTTAAACCCTTTTACTAGAAAATGGATTTAAATGTTTAAATTTAGAAATCACATTCATCGTACATTTTTGTGATAAAAAGAAACCTTCAGCGTTGTTTTATATACATAGCACTGCATCATTTCTTTTATATATATAAAACTGCGTGGGAGTTGTGTAACCATCAATTAAAATGACAGCTTTCATAATTCTTCAGAATGGATACGTGACAAGAATTTTTAAGCTATTACTTCTCTATCTGACTTCCATACAAAACCACATATGGTCTGATTGTATTTAACAAGATATCGTGATTTTTCTATAAGACTGACATTGGCAGAAATATTTGTCATGAAGATGTCATTCCATTTAAATAACATTGATCAACCTATGAGAACAGCATATCTGCAAGAAGTCCATTACATATATACAAAGTTTAAAGATCATTTTAACTGGATTATATAAATCACCTTTTCTAGAAATGTATTTAACATTAACGTATTATTTGCAGAGTCGGGAATTATTTTGAATTTTCTTTTCTACTATTACAACAGACCAGAGTGCCACTTTAATAGTCCTTTGGAGTATTGCGTGGAATCTAGTAATATTTTGCATAAAGATATAAAAGAATGATCATTAATGCATATCACATCAAAATATAATAAAAATTTATCTTATTACATAATGGCAAATTATTAAACAACATTTTGAGTTTAAATGTGATATTTAAAGGTATTGAATCGAAATATCGTTCAGGTATGTCTGCCGACTATCAGCCATCGAATTTTCAATAATGCTTTGTTTTTCTGGTATACAATCATCTTACGATATTACAACGAAGTTCATTCATTTCCATAAAGTATATTATAATTCATTAAAACTTCTTCGGAAAAAAATTGCTTCCACCAGTAAAAAAAAATTACCTTATTATCAAAAATTTACTAAATCTAATCTAATTATTTAACGAGAGGATATTACTTTCCAAAATATTTAAAATTTCCGTAGTAATCCACACAACAAAACCGAGTTTAAGAAGGACTCCACATAATAAGAAGCAATCCATTAATGCAGCAAAAAAACAGGAATCTATAATAGAACTTAAGCACCTCCTTTTCTTTAAACAAGTAACAGCACGGTCTGTTTTCCAACTTAAGAGCAAACCCCATTACAGTGCCAAAAGAAAAGTTAACCGATTTTTCTTTCCTTGTCTTTTACAGCCGTTGTGTCTCACCTTTCAAGAAAAAGGGAGGCAGGGGAAGCAGTGTGGGAGCAAGACGGAAGAATTAAGACGAGACGCGGGGAACAATTTCTGCTCGTTATCCAGTCATCCGGTTCTTCAAGAGTTTGAAGTTACTTCACACCAACCCCCTATGTGAATACGGAAAAAAATGTCATGCCATGAAAAAATAAATGAGGAAAACTTTGTTAAAAGTGCTTAAAGACGGACCGATTTCTCGGAATCATGCGAAGGTGTGTCACATATGGTAGAGTGATTCCATTGAAAAGTTCTAGTAAGCAATTAAAAGTTAATTTTCTTTCAAATAAAATTCCGAAACGTACTAGAATCACAGAGATTTTCCATTCAGTGCGAAAAAAAATCGTACCCTAGAGGTCTTGTATCATCAATTACAACCTCACAATGTTAACGCAAGCCCCGGAAAAGCATTTTTTCCTTTCTTTTCTTTTCCCTTCCTTTCATTTATTTCTTAGAATGGGGGGAAAGAGGGATATTTTTGAATAGTGTATTAGATTTTATTTGGACAGTCTTTCTTTTTCCGGCAGTTTGGGAATAAAATGGTGTTTTTTAAAAAAATGCAGTAAATTTTACATTTTAATATACTTTCAATAAATTTAGCAACCGACATTTATTCATAAGTTCAAAACGTTTTAAAACAAATCACCGTGTCAATAAATTTTAGACATTTCTGTGTCGAACTCATTTTTTTCAAAAAGTCTTTTTTCATTTAGCGTTGGATCTTATGAAGTTGTGGTACTTTTAATTAATTTATATCATTAAAAATGATTTAGTTCCTTTGTATTATTATAATTACAGAGTAAATCATTTTGTTATTCTTTTAATTTACGTTATTATTTATCAAAAATATTTAATATGGGCCATATTGATAACTGATGTACATTATTAATAAAACTCATGCGATATAAAATAGCTTTTGATTAATTGTAATTTTGAGGACTTGAAGCAAATGTTCCTTAAACAGTTTCTGAGAAAATTAGTTATTTCCCTTAATCTGATATCAAAAATTCTTATAAACACAGTCGAATAAATTTTATAAATCTGTGAACATACAACAATTTTATTAAAATGGTAATATTTCTTAAAATTTAATACCTATAAACTTATATGATGTAATATATTTTTTTTTGAAGAATAACGAAGTTTCTATACGATACTCTACAGAAATCGAGAAAGTTCGTGTTCTTACTTAAATTACATTTCTTTGGAATGTATTTACTACAATAATTCCATTTTAATTAAGAGAAAATTAAAGTATTGATTCATAATATATAAACGCATTTTAAGGTAATTTAAGGTAGATATTAAACAAATCTATTAAAATTTTCTTTTCTTATTCTAATGAGATGAGAAATGCTGAAAAAAATATAAATTAAAAACAAAATTGAAGCTCTGAAGTGAATTAACGAAAAATTATAATGTATTTCAACTAACAAGATACTTAAAGCAATTAGATTGTAAACCTCTACAAAATAAACTTCAGCTATGTAGATTTTTATTCTGTAAAGTAAAACTACTCGATATTTTCAAATTTTGCATTTAAAAGATTTGAGATCAATTTTGTCAAGGGATACTTGTCATTGAAATTGTTGAATGTAATATGTGGTATTTATATCAATTTGAAGTCTCGCTTTCAAATTAATTCTTCGAAATAAGAGTTTATATATATATATATATATATATATATATATATATATATATATATAGTTTTAATTACACTAAATAAAATTAATTTCAAGAGCTATTTTTCTTAAAAGTTATCTAGGAATAATACTAAAATTTTTTACAATCTAATAGGAAGTAATGATTCTTTTAAATTAAAGTTCTGAAGAATTCCTGTTTACAATACCATAGAAAAATAATTGTTTCCTACATAGTATATTTTTTAATAAATAACTTTAAAAAACATGAGTTTAATGCCATGCATCGTAATAATTTTCTTGAAACAGATTGAATGTTTCACAAAGAATTCGATAAGACTATATTTCTTTAAGAACATACCAAATACATTTTATTCGAGATTAAATCCCCAACATAACATTTTCGAAGTTTGTTCTTTATCATACTTCTAGTGTTTAAGCCAAATAGTAGTGTTTTTAAAGGAAACACAAGTAATACTTTAGTCTAAAGAGTTGTTCTTTCAATATAGTTCCACTATAACTTAAGTGTATCAGATAAAATCAGAGAACGACTTGGATTGTTCAAGAATAGACTTTTACTACTGCCTCAAAGAAATTCTCTCTCAAGATAAAAAGAGGGTGTACCTACTTTACTAATGTTAACTTTTAGAAGATAACTGCATTGAACACGCTTTATACTGTTGGGCACACCAGAGAGCTTAGGTTGGATTTTACAGTTTTCCAATAATGCGTTCCGAAGAAAATTGCTTCGACGCAAAAGACAGGGATTCTTCTCAAACTTCCTCCCTTTAAAATGCTTTACAACATGTCGTAGGTAAAACATAAAATTTTTAATGTCGATACATTTACACCCCTTTCATGCCTTTTTTTGAAATTTTAACTGAAAGATGCCCAGTGTTATATTTTTTTCGGGGGCTTTGTTTATTTTTATCAATAAAATTTATTGTTGTTTTAAGTTAAAAAAATGCAGTAGAGAAATAAAAAAAAAAACTTATATTTACAAATAAGTACTTTGTTTTAATTTTCTGCAACATGGAGGCTAAAGCCCTTCATCAGTTTTAATTAATATGCGTTTTAAAGTTTTACAATAGAATGTATTAATTTGTATATATATGTGGGGAGACTACGAACACTTGAAAGTAAAAACATTTCTTTTAGACTATTCTATTTTAATTGGTAGGATTATTCAAATTTATACAGCTGTTGTTGTTTACAATGGGAAGATATTCACCCTCTGAATTCCTTGCTTCACTTGTCGAGTTACGGTAAGTGGCTATATATCACCTTTCTTCCTAGGTATGCTTATTCAATCTATACTGAAAATTAGAAAGTTGAGGAGGAAATATCTCACAGAAGCTTCCATTGGGGTTTCACATTTGCACCCTCTCTGGATGCCGACCTTCAAACGTGCTGTTAGGTTCTTCACTTGTAGCGAGCATTTTCCGTGGTTTTCTTACTACCCGGGAGTTTAGAGGAAGTAATTCGAAGCCCAAATATATGATGTTATACATTTTTTGGATGTTATATTGGGTTGGAGGGAAAGTTCTGTCGTATTTTAAAGAAAATATTTGAATTCATTTATAAAAATATATGTTTAATATTAATCAATTATATATGCTCCGTTATTTGTTACAACATGTTGCCATCTTTCAGGTAACCTGTGAATTCCTGTTTTGTAGAAGTTCTCGTCCTTGGAGTTAAAATAGTCAGCAACTGCCTTAGAAACACTTTCAAAAGACTTGAATTTTTTTCCCATTAGTTAATTTTGCTCAGATTTGAAAAGGTAATAATCAGATGGTGCAATGTCAGGTGAATACGGTGGGTGACTAAGGACTTCCCATCCTAAGGCATTCAGTTTTTGTTGTGCCACCATTGCAGTATGCGGTCGAGCATTATCGTGGCAGAACACTATTCCTTTTCTGGACACTAATGCTGGCCTTTTTTCTTTGATAGCTGCATTCAATTTATCCAGATGATTGCAGTACAGATCCGCGTTAATGGTTTTTCCCTGTTTCAGCTACTGGTAGTACACTGGACCTTTCCTGTCCACCACAAACAAAGCAGTACTTTCGTTGATGGATACTTGGTTTTGGAACTGTTGCTGATGATGTTCCTGGTTTGCAGGAAGATTTTTTCTCTTAATATTCTCGTAAGGAATCCACTTTTCATCTCCAGTAACCAGCTTGTCCAAAAACGGCTCCACATTGTGTCTAATCAGATGTGATGAACACATTCTTACACGATCAGACAAATTCTTTTCCGTTAATTCATGTGGAACCAAACACTTTGCTTTAGCACAAACCCAAGAGATTTAATGTGAGCTCCAACAGTTGAACGATGAATGCCAAACTCTTCTGCAATTTCTCGACTTGTTAAATGTGGATTATTTTCCAACATGGATCGCAAAACATCATTATCGATCTTGGATGGTCGTCCAGATCGATCACTTTCTTGGAGGCTCAGATCCCCGGAACGAAATTTGCTAAACCATCTTTGACAAGTACAAACATTTACAATATCTTTTCCAAATACCACACATAAATTTTTACATGCAACCCATGCGTTGCTTCCTTTTTGGAATTCATACAAAATGCAGTGTCGTAAGTGCACTTTATCTACTGACATGTTTTTCACTTTAAATATCACAAGTAAATGATGAACGGTAAAAAAGGACTTCTTTTATATTACACAGCAGCTAAAAGAACAAAAAAAAAATCCGAATGACTCACTAGCCAGATGTTTTTTTTATTTACAAAAAAAATCACCTGCCTATTTAAAATACGACAGAACTTTCCCTCCAACCCAATACATTTTAACTAGGTATAGAAAGTAATATCTTTAAGCGATTAACATCGTAATGTTCGCAAATATGGACTATTTCCATCACATATTTTTCATTACATCTTGCATTTCCTTTTGCTGTATCCTTTCAATTTATTGATTTAAATTGGGATTGAATTGAACATTAATTTTAGGATTATCAATGAAAGCATGATCTTAATCATGCCTCCAAAGAAAACATTTTCTGGATACGAGACAAGTGGAAAGGGAGGATTGATCACAAATTCTAAAGAAAGGCGTCGAAACCGTGTTCCAGATTATTCAACAATGCGCTTTTCAATTCGATCAAAACGTCATGGCAGAATTGAACGGAGATTTTCAGTTTTTAATTTTTTTTAATAAACCATTATGCCACCAAATACTTAATCAAGGACAATATCATATAACTGGAAGCAAAGTTTCTCAAATAAAATGAAATTTATAAGTCATTTTCATGGGAGTAAGGAACACTTTAATTTTATAAAATTGACTATTGAATTTCACATTTACCTCAGATACCTAATTTTTAATGGGTTTTACTTCCACTTGCAATGTAACTTTGACTTGGTCAAAAGTTTATAAACTTTTTCTCTCATTTTAAAGCTCTGAATTGAGCTGAAATTTTCTTTTCACGCTTGTTTTGAATGACAATATAATTTAAGTTATATTAATAAAAATTAATTGATTAAAACTAGTTATCGAAAAATTAAATTTTACGCCAAGTTTCTCGGCAAGTCACCAAATCCGTCGTCAAGGTGAAGGAGTCTTTGATTAAACTTTCTTTTGTTAATTATAGATGATAAATTTAATAAACGTCAAAAAATTTATTAAATTATTAAGACAAATTATTGAATAAATTCAATTTGACTCAACGTTCTCTTTTGCTCTTAAAATTTAAGATATAAAAATTATGTAACTCAAAGTGTTAAGTCTGAAAGAAAACCAATATTCAAAAAATTGATACTTACAGGTGTTATTTTTTATTCAATAACTGAAATTCCTAGTTATGATCTTCATTTTCTGAAAAGGATTTTAAAAAAAATTCATAACAATTAGTCATATTCATAACAATTACTCATTATTTAAATAATAATGAGACTTTAGGAATAAAGAAGTAAGAATATCACTAGGAGTGGGATTAGTAATGATTATTTAAATACATAATTGATAATAAAAATATAGGTATAAATAACATAGCAAATAACCTGTTTTGAGTTTTAAAAATATTTAGATATTTTTTATTTGTTGATATATCTTATTTATTTTTAAACTGACCAGGATAATTATTATTTGTATTATAAATACGTTATATTCAAATAATTATATTTATACATAGTTTATTCTTTAACTTTTTTAAACATAAATAGTATTATTTAGCTTTGATGAAAATAAATAAATGAACGTAAATTCAAATCTTAACTTTAACAAGTAATGCTCAAGTATCGTGTGCTTGCAATATCAATTTATTTCATAATTTTTTTGATAACTGGCAATGATCCTTTTTATTGAAATGTGCATTCAATTTTAATGTTTAATTTATGATATTGACATTTTAGTTTTATTAGAAATTATTTAATAAACAAAATATATTTTCTTACGTTATAAACTAAATAATCAGTAAAAACACCAAATATTTTATTGCTTTCTTTCAATTTTCTTTTTCTTTCATTTATATCAAACATATTTCAGTTACAAGCTTTCTTAAAAACTATGGTACAATATTTCACATTATTTTCAGTAAGAAATTTGGTTTCTGCTTATTGTGAAATTTTGATCCAAATATAAATAGTAAAACATTAATTTATTATCACCATTACAAAAAGAAAAAGACAATAATTATCATAAGTTTTAATCAAATTCTAGATTATCTTTAAGAAGTTTTAAAAATTAAAATTTTGAAAAAAATTAAAAGATTTGTAGCAAATTTTCTGGAATTATACACACTTATGGTCAATTTTCTTTTTTTAGAATAAAACAATATGTTGACTGCTGATATAAATTGATAGGACAATTAAACATAACCAAATCAATTGAACATCAGGGTCAATTACAATCTACCATGCAACAGATTTTATGTTAAAGTCATTTTAAATGATAAATTCAATTTAGGTAACAGTGTCATTATGCGTTCTTATTAAACACTGACGCCTAGATGATTCTTAGATAATTTATACGCTAGTAACGAACTTTGTGCGAAATTCTGGGAAATGTTTAATTTGTTTCTGTTGGTCGGATTCAATCTACAGAAGTTTTGTTGCAATTATACTTGCTAAAAGATTCGTGCTATGCGCGGCAATAAATGCTGAAAGCGGTTTTAGCCGAATGTGATGGATATTTAAATCTGTTGGCACATGCAATTATCTCATTGTCAAGGAATTAATATCCCTGTTTCTATCGGGTATTCATTATAGGGAATTTGCGTTCGTTAAGCAAGATGTAGATAAATTAGTTCTGTGTTCCTTGTTACGATTTCCATTCATGTTTTAAACAATCAATGTCTCAATATTTTTGAAACATTGCTTATTAAAAATAGAGTCATTGTTTTGTTATGTTCATGTCTAAATATTAAAATGAAATCATGGTAATAACTAAGGTAACACAATAGTTTCACTCACAAAGTACTTTGCTTAAAAAGAACATTTGTATTTATTGATTATAGTGTCATTTATTTTTAATTAAGGCAGAACATCAGTGTTTATGATGTTTATGTGAATGGAATACCGATGATTATTTATTTTTAATGAACATTATGTTATCCAGTTTAATGTATTTAAAAAAAAAAACTATAATACTCGACTTTAAAACTTGTATACTGAATTTTAAGCCAGGTTTTGTTTTAATTCTTTTGTCCTAATTTATAGTAAAAATAAAAGTGCGATAAAAAGGAGCACATAAGAGCAAATTTTGTAATCTGCGAATTAAAAAAGTCTTAATATATTTTTACTTTGAGCTTATTGTATTTAAATTGCATATATAAAAAATTTTCCATTAGAATAAAAAAATACACCATATAATTGCTTAGAGAATCATTTTTTAGAATTATATCACTTTTGAAACTATATGAATTTTAACAACACAACCATCATCGCTGAAGCAAAATTGTAACCTATATGAAACATCATATACATACTCGTAAAAGGATTTGGCAATATTAGTAAGAGATATGATAAATAAAATATCTTTTTAAGATATCTTTTGCCTCGTTTGATGTTTTTGAAACTAATTTTTAAATTTGATCATGAAAAAGTGTACATTCAAAGATTTTATCGAATACCGGGCCCGAAAAATTGCTTAAGTTTACCACTTTTCATATAATAGAATTTGTAGTATATATATATATATATAAATATGCACATATGTATGCATAAATGATAGTTTAGAACAAAAAGAGCTATATAATCAAGGAATATAATTATTTAGAATGAAGAACAAAAAAAATGTATTAAAGATTATACAACACCTTTTATAACATAATTGACACTAAAGAATGAACTTAAATGCACTATTTAACACTGAGTGGTCTCATTCATTTTAAACGTGTTACATAAAACAAGTTTTCTAAAAAGGTTTTAGAAGCGTAAATCGAACATCTATCGATGAATTCACGCTTTCTTGAATTCTGGATGAAATTGCTTTCGATATTCGATAATCTAAAAAGACAACTCCACTCTTCTCCGAACATTGGAAACGCGGGCATTCATGAATATCAATTGCCACCCTACGAAGATTCACCTCCACCCCAACCCCGCTATCCATCAACGACATCTGCACTCAACAACTGACTCTACCCTTGCTCGACCCCCTTCTCATCTACCCTAAAATTTCGGAATGAGACGCTCTCAAAATTAGATGGCCCAATCCCATATTGTAGGAGATTTCTATTGCTTGAAGGAATGGGATCTGCTTATGCGGTTGGCAATCAAAGACAAAGGAGGTATGGGAAAACAAATGGAGATAGGGATATTAGATAGCGAAGTAATTCGCAGTTTAGAATGCAGGTTTATTCCATTGGCTAACTCTCTATAGGCCGCAATGGATTGTTCAGACAATTGTGGCGCTGCTTTTACAAGGCTGTAATGGATTTGGAGGATCCTTTATAGATTACGCCTTTAGCTTTGCACATTAAATTAGACAAAATTTGCATTTTGTATACTGACACTTTATGTTAAAGTATTTATGCTTTAGACAAAATATGTGATCTGTACACTAAATTTAAGTACTCTGTCAATTTTGAATATGTATTCCAGTTCTTTTGATAGAGTATATACAATCTAGAAATTCAATACAATGCTAGTATAACCATTGCTTCTTCTGCCATTGGTGCCCAAAACTAAATTTACTTTAAAAATTGTTGAAAGTAAGTAGTTGAATTTTTTAAAGTTAAAACTTCAATAAGTTAAAAATACAGTTCCTACAGGTGATATTTGTAGTACATAATATACCAAATTCCAAATTTGTTTGCATTGAGGTCTAAAAGTAATATTAATTTAATTTCAAATACCTTACTTTTGGCTCCAGTCTAATGTATGGTTTTATATTATAAAGCTAACTATGGTGTATTGTATAAAAACGTTAGGCATGAATGGGTTAATTAGAAGCAGGCAATAAAATGTGATAGTCATATATATATATATATATGTATATATATATATATATACCGATAAGAATAATATATATTTACTACCTTAAAATTTTAGTTATTATATGTTAAGTTACCATACAAACATATCTTTCTCATGTAAAAGCATTTTCTAAGAAAGTAAATTTTTCAAACTTATTTTAAACTGATATTTAACGTTTAAATTATATTGTATGATTGATTTCTACCAAAGTGTATCTCTTTGAAAGTTATTGATTATTATCATTTTTAAAAAATTGGAATATTTGTAAATTTATAATTATTATTAATTTATGTATTGCTTATTAATGTGTAAGTGTTAATTGAATAAAACTCATATAAAATTAGAAAGCCAAATTTAAATACTTTCAAGTTTATTTGCTTAAAAAAATTCGGAAAAATATGTCAGTTTCATGCACATTTATAAGTATTAAACATATGTAGATCCACTGTAGTTTAAAACCACATTCTTAAGAAACGCAAATTTATACAAAATAAATCTTGTCCAACAGATTGCGTGTCACTTATTGCTAAATTAAAATACGTTTGTTTCACTTTTGTTTCTAACTTCTAATTTCTTTGGTTGCTAACTGTAAATAGCAGTTTAAGATGTGTTTAGATTTGAGTGTCAAAAGAAAGAAGAATTAATTACTTCAACCTCTATGGATGACATGCTGTGAAACAATTTACTTGCACGCTAAACATCCCGCGCTTAATATATTGAAAACTGCATTCACAAAAATTATCTACAATTTTAAGAGAAAATCTAAGAATTTTAGAAAAAAAAATATCATGTAATTAAGTATGTTCTGTTCACGCGAAGTAATTGCATAAATAATGGATTGCTTAAGCAATCAACTCTGCATAAAATTTATCTATTTATAAGAATTACTACATTAAAAATAATTTAGCTCGTACTTTAGAACATAATTTTAGCTCACCAAATGTATTATATTTGAAAGCAGTTATTAAAATGCATGAAAACCAATATATTTTATTAAAAACAATTGTAACAAATCTCTATGGTGTGTTTCCAAAATAATATTCCATAGTTTCTGACGATAAGAAAATTTAAATTGCGTGTGTGATGTACATGTGATGTGGTTATATTTTTATCCTTCTATTTTAAACAAATGTAAAATGTATTTCTTTATCATTAGAATATTCCAGTATGTTTTTTCCTACAAAAATTAATCATGCTGAATAAATAGCAAAGATTTACTAAATGAAAAAGGATTTAATAATTTTCTCATCTATGACTCTTAGGCATATACAAATGTTCTACAATAGTAGTCTATTTCCATTGGATAATATATTTCTCAAGATAAGTATGTTCACTATTGTAGAAAATTTCAACAGTATTTTTTGTAAAATTGAAGTTTATTTAAATTAAGGTTCACAGAAAAATTCCTTAATCAAAAGGAAAGGTGTAGTAAGATATTCAGTTATTTAAGTTTTACTTCTCAATAATACTTTGCCAACGTCGATACACATTAAATATTTAATTCACTCATTTCATAATAAGTGGCAGTATTTTTTCTTCAGGAAAAACAAAAGAGAATGATCTAAGATCTACATGCTCACCAAATGAACAAATATTCGTAATTCATCTCTCATATTCATTTTTCGCAAATTTTATACGAAAAATACCTTTTTGCGCTTTCTAAATCAGACATCATTAAAGAGTTCAGACCCATATTATTGTATTACGTTTAGCATTAGTATATCATATTTAACTTAATAATTAGTATCATGTTGGATTTACTTCACTATAATTAAAATTTTTGAGAAAAACGTAAGCGTAATTCCATATTTTCCTCATGAATACAAAAACATTAGGAAGAAATTACTTCTTTAAAATTTTAATTTTTTTCAAAAAAAAAAAAAAAAAAGTTTTCTTACCTTACTATTGATACAAGGCATAAAAAAATTAAATATGAAATCTTTTAACCATATTTGAGGTATTTTTCCGCAATATATATGCCATGACTCAGGTGTATTATATATGTATATATATTCATAAATAAAAAGTGGTAGAGAAATTTAATGAAAAAAGTATTAAATGCAATATTGTAATTTCAAGATTTCCACATAAAATTAGCACAAATGGAAATGAATAAAATCAACATAAATTAATGCCATTGTTATTAGTAGGATATTTACCTACTACAATGTTCTTATTTTGGAAAGCATTTATTTTCATTCGAAAATAACTTCACCTAATTTTATTGAGAGACCTAAAACAACAAATGTTCCAAAAATTACAAAAACAGCAGTAATGATACTTTAATATGTTTGCCGTTCAGATAATGTTTGCTATCAAACTTTCTTAATTTTTTACTTTTTCCGTTAATATATTTGGTTTTCTCTGTTTAGTTTCTGATTAATATGTAGAACATGGACGGAATAAAACTAATAACTATGAATGGAAATTAATATGTATTTTTTTAGAAAGACAGAAAAACGAAATAATTCATGCATGAAGAAAGCAGCGTGCTTTCCACTAGATGTAGAATGCCAAATGAAATATTAATTGGCTTAGAGATCAAAACATTTTCTCAAATGGTGCAATTTATATTACTTTTCAATGCTCATATTAAAAAATTCTGAATAATAATAATAAGCTATCTTAGAATTATTTAAGTATTTTTTTCCATTATTATTTTTGTACACATTATAAATAATTTCATAATAATTGTGTTCTGAATTATAGTCACTTCGATTTTCGTTATCATTTTGCTTACTTTTGCATTCCGTATGTTTATTTTTATATTTGAAACATTATTTGTTTAACTTGATTTGGTTCAAAACTACGTATATCAAGCTTTCAAATTCTGATTGCTTATCTTGGATAATGTTCATTCTTGTAAATGTTGCTTGCTTTATTATCTCCAACTTTTTGAAACGAAATTTAGTTTTTAAATAAAGTCCTAAACTGAGAAATTGATAAAGGTTGGCAAAGCAATGTCTGTCAATTAACGAAATTTAATTTGTAAATAAAGTCGTAGTATAAGAAATTGATAAAAGTAGGAAAGCAATGTCTTTTTCAGAACTTAAAAGTTAATTATATTAAGAAAGTATGTCATCAGAACATACAGTAAAAAGTTCATAGAACTATTTAGCTGAAACTCTAACAATGCGCGAAACACTTCAGTATCAAAACTTTAAAATGAACATATTAATATTTAGTTAAGAATTAAACAATCAAGTATCAGTTCAAACGAACACGCCAATTTTTCTATAAACGCTGCGAAGGGAATGAAATAACTTGAATTCAATACCATTATCCGGGTATTCCCCTTCTGACACAGAGAGAAACATCAATTGGTTTCGTGAAGTAAGAAATTTTCCTCCAAAGCATTGAAGTCTTTGCCAAAAGGCGATATTGATAATGAGTTCCCAAGTCGAGAGCCCATTTAAGCAAGTTTAACAGTGACTAAGATTCGTTGAAAGTGTGCCCGAACGCATCATCAATATCCATCCGAATTCTTCTCAACACGCATAAAGTGAGGTTTTAGAATTTGTGAATCAATCATGGTCGTAATTAAAGGCGGAAGCGGACGAAAGGCTTTTCCAGATGAACCAACAGCGAGAACCACCGAGCATGCTAATGCCCAAATGATGATTTATCCATTCCATTGCTCAATAGGAGAACTTGGAGAGACCTGTGCCTGTCAGAGAAAGGGTATGAGATAAAGATTAGAGAGGGGTGAAGAATTCTGTGGAAAGGGTGTGGGAACTCACGGCAGCTGCGATTTCATTTCTCTCATGCAAGGAGCAGGGATTTACACAATTCTTAATAATTAATTACAAATGGGCGGACCTATTACGTGCTATTGCGGACATGCAAGTTGAACATGATTGGAGATGCGAGAAGGGACAAAAGGAATTAAGAACTTGGTGAATGGGAATGAATGTTAAAGGGGAACGCCAGACGATGGTGCTGCTTCCTGACTGGACCAAGAAGCTTAACTATTCTCTAGGAAGGAAAGATTATATTATTCAATAAATTGACTGCAATTCGAATGAGAGGAATGCAATTATTACTAATTGGTGGTTAAGGTGTATGCTTTAGGAGCCAATATTTTAGTTATAAATCCAATAATTTTGGGACTGATAATTTTCGAAAACTAAACAGTTAGGCAAGTTTCCTATGATTTCATGTGTGACACATTTTAAGCTAAAATACAAAGTTTAATAACGCTGATTTTTTTTAAAAAAATTGTATCGTTTAAGTATAATTATAAGTCAAAACACCAAAGAAGTTTAACTAATTACTTAAATAAAAAAAAATTATATTCATCTGCCATAAAATAGTATTTGTAATTAACGTCCTAGACCTAAAAGTATAGACATTAAGTCGTTTTACATACATAAATTAGAAATTAACAAACCTTTAGTAAACGTAAAATAGTTTATTACTGTAATTACTAAGCATAGTACACGTGATACTTGCATTAGAAAATGAGATATGTATCTGATTCTGCCGTGATTAATGTTTTAAAATCGGTCAAAAATGAATCAAGCTTGAATAATGGTTTCAGACAGAATATGAAAATCAGTTTTAAAGGATTTAATATAATACACGAGTTTTATATCATAAATGTTCACAAGATGTTAAGATAATAAACTCGTATAACATAAGTTCATTTCAACTAAAATAACATATTTATATAGTAGTATTTCTTGAAATGCTCCTTTTTTTAAAGAAAAGAGGTTACACTATTTATATTCAAAGTATTAGCCTTCAAAAAACTGATAATGTATCGCATACCATTATTTACACAGCTATAAAACACGTCTCCCTCGTTATTTAAATCTATATAAATCGTAAAGCTTGATTTAATAATAAATATGATTTTAATTCCAAATAAAAAGATGTCAGAAAAAGGACAAATACAATTTATTAGATTTTTTACAGATTATTCAAGTTCGCTCTCTCGCAAAATAACTCATGAATCCTAGCTTAGAAATACGCAATGAAGTTTTTTCCTACCAACTCTTTCGCTTCAAGAAGAAACTTCTCGAATACAGCTGTATGTTAGATTCCTATTGCCAGTTACTCTCACCAGGAGTCACTTCTGACCAATTTTAAATAAGACAATAATTTTCAGTTTACATATTACAAATATCTACCAACTTCTCGATATCATTTGTCCTTTATTCATTTTAATTCGATTTCTCTTATATATCACTATACAAATTAGAAAATTTTATACTTAATACAGAAATTTATACTTAAATTAATAGTTACAAAACTTATATTTAAAATTATTTTTATCACTGAATTAATCATTTGAAGAGTTGGAAATATTTAAAATAAAAAAAATAATATGATATTTTTCCAATAATTAACTCATGTTTTAGTTTATTGTTCTGATGTTTAAATGTTATTTTTAAGTATGTCTAAAATTTTAATTTAACTGAGCTCAACAAACTTATTAAAGATCAGATGTGGAAACCAAAAGAAAATAATGTAAAATTATTTAAAAACTGCAACCTATCGTATCTTTTGAATGTATGTAAAAATACAACTGAACAAACATTTTATAAAATATTAGATGAAAAGCTTCTCGTCCTTATATGTATTACTGAAATAAACAAATTATTTTATATTTCCTACTATGAAAACATACAAAAAATTAAATTAAATTTGGGGTTTAATTTTTAGTGAGAATATGTGAGGTAATTTTATCAATGCATCTAATATAAAAAATATTTATAAATTACTTTTAATTGAGAGATTTCTATCTAATATTTTTCTTTAATGATAGATAATTTACTACCTGTTTAAAGTTGTAGGGAATGCAAGATTTCAATGTTTATATATTTATATATGACTATGTATCATGTATATTTATGTGTAATAAATAGGGAATATTGAAAAAAATCTTACGTTCGTGAACCTAAATTGCGTTAATTTAAATATATATATATATAACACATCAATCAATAACTCCCGAGACTAACCCAGAGATGGCACTCGTAGTAAACCAGTAACCAGGTCTTTCTAGAATACTAACCTTTGCTTGAAACGTGTCAAAATTTTAAGTCGATCGGACCAGAAACAGCTGAGTTATCGAGGTTAGAGTAAAGTCGTTTTGTAGTTTGTTTAAAAAATGGAAAAAACCGAGTTTCCTGTTCTGATAAAACATTGTTTTTTAATGGGTAAAAACACCGTGCAAGCGAAACAATGGATTGAAAAATGTTACCCGGACTCTTGTCCATCAAAAGCAATGACTTGTCGGTGGTTTGCCGAGTTTAAACGTGGTCGTACCGACACAAATGACGCGGAACGCTCGGGTAGACCTGTGGAAGCCGTTACACCGGAAAATGTGAGTGAAGTAACAAAAATTATAATGAAAGATCGTAAAGTGAAGCTCCGTGAGATTGCTGAGATGACACAGATATCATATGGAAGTGTATTTACTGAAAAAGGTTTTTTGAAGTGAAGTGAAAAAGGTTTTTTCCAAGTGGGTGCCGCGATTGCTTTCGATGGAACAAAACAGCAACAGGTCGATGATTCAAGAAAGCTGTTTATCTTCTCGCAACAAAAGATTGCTTGCGAAAAAGATTTGGAAAAGCGTTGGAATGATTGTATCACCCTAAAAGGTGATTAACAAAAGGTGTTATGTTGATGAATAAAAAAAAAAATTGCAAAAAAAATGTTGTTTTCAATGTTAGTCTCGGGAGTTATTGATTGATGTGTTATATATAATTTTATTTCCGCAAATCTAAAATTTAACTACTCGTACAGAAATTTACAAAGATATATAATCCAATGAAATATATGTAAATATTTACTTAGAAAAGTGAGGCATACAAATTTTTATTTAATAGCCGAATGAATGTCAGATGTTATTAACTTTAAAAATGCTACCGTAATCAAATATTGTCTTTTAAATTCCTAAGAATTGAAATTATAAATTAAAGAATTATATATATATATTCCACTCTTTATGTTATCTTTATTATTTTAATTTATCTAATTACTTAAATATTTTAATCATGTAGTAATTATATTGAAATATGCTAACAAATTTGATTATAAAATTATATTGACTGCATTAACTTTTTTTTAACATTTGAGTAAAAATTCTAAGTCTGTATACCTATTTATGAAAAAATAAAGTTTTTTAAACATATAAAACAATTTTTCATTTATTAATAAATGCAAGTTAATTATTTTAAATGACGCTAATATTTTAGGCAATGTGCAGTAATCCAAAGATATGGTTGCTTTCTGAACAAAAATATTTTACTGCATAGCATTTTTTTATTAATGCTTAAAATACAAATTTCAGGAATAAATTAGATATTTCATGACCCGTTTCTAGCTTCTTCAATTTTTTCTTGGTTTTTAAAAACAGGCTTAAGAAAGTTTACCAATTCTAATTTTAATATTTATTCAGTATAATAAATAATGCCCAATATTCTGTAATTCTTCTGTATAATCCATTGAAGTTACTACAACTGATGTTTCTTGAAGCATTTTGTTTATTTTTTTGCCGATTAAAAAAAGTGATACGCAAATTTTAATCCAGATCGAATGGATTTCAGATGTGTTTCAGAATTTATAAACACAATTTATATTAATCAAATATCAAATTTGTAATTATTTAAATTAATAAAGGTTATTTAATCGAAAAATACGCTTTATAAAAATGTATTGGATCTTTTGAATTGAAAGGGATTTAGGTTTTAGCGATTATAATAGATTATTTGTTTTTTTACTTAACTGTTATATAAGGATTTTTAACTGAAAGTGGTCGAGTAATGTCCTATTATAACGTATTTATGTGCAAATTGTTGAATTTTTAAATCATCCGCTTATGCTTAAGACCCTAACATTTTACTTAAAATCCAATACATTTATTGCGAAAGCCTCTGGTAATTTTATAAACCATTTAATAAACTATTCACTTGTAAATTAACAGTTTTTGCATCAAACAAGTTATATGATTTTTCCTATTGCCTTGTTTACTTTTTCTTCCTTATTTAGATTAGATTTATCTGTTTTTAAATAACATCAGAAAAAAATAAATAAACGTGAATAGAGCTAACTAATTTGTAATAATATGTAAACATTTAATAAATTAATATCATGATATATAAGATTATTAAAGAACTATTTCCCATTAAAGTGTTCGTAAAGAGAAAATGAATATATTTTAAGTGTTTAAGTTTATTTGACTTTTCTCATAAGCTTCCAAATCCAACGTAACAATAAGTCTCAACCACGCTAGTTGGTAATCTTCGGAATGCATATTACGCAGATAAATCCCTCAGTGCGATTAGTTTCACTCAAAGCACTTATTCCAGAAATAAATTATTCGAGAAATTCCCTTAGAAAACAAGAATTGCGCTGTGTCTTCGTCGTGGTTTAGCAAATCCATCATCATGAAGGAAGTCGCTGTCATCCTCTTTATCATCATTCCTTCGGCGGTAGTGCTCTCTATATGAGACATAAATGATTCATATAGCCTGCAACAAGTGAGGTCAAGAGGTAGGGTTAACCATAAATTCATGCTAAATAGGCCACAGTTCTAGAAATGTAGGATCGAGGGGGGTGATAAATATTTAGTAATGGAATGGACGGGATACAGGAAATACTGAAAGGTCTTAAAAGAAAAAAAAAAGAATTTAAAATCCTTAAATGTAGAATTATTAACAAATAATCACTATTTTATTGTTGGTTATTTTATTTAAAAAAAAAATTAAAATAAATTTTCAACCAAGTGAATGTTGCTACATCATACTATTATTTACCTTTTAAAAATGAAAATAAATTATGAACTGTTTGATAAATTATGAAATCAAGTTTACTTAATTATGTAAATGCATGTTTGTGTAATGATTGTTTTGAAAAATCTTTAGAAATAAACCTCAGTTCTGATAACCAAACTGAAATTGTAAAAATCAAATTCAGCATTTCAAAGTAAATTGAAAAAACAAAAGTATAAGAATTATATACAATCAATAAAAAATGAGAAAAAAAAACTTTCATGTTTTAAGTAGTCATTTGATTTTCCCTAAGCAATTTTTTTTATTTTTTCTCAATATGCAGTTATGATCCTCTTAAGTTCAGGGACCTTATAAGTAGATGGAATGAATTGAACTTTTCATTTATCTCACTAAAAAGAATGAACATATATTGAATAACAAGGCAGTCCATAGTATTAAAATGTATTAAAGAAGAGCGCTTTTACATACTGTATAGTTTTTAAAAAACTTTTAAAAATTATGGTATCCATTAAATATTCTGAAGAAAATTGAAATTCTTCAAATTTTACTTATCTTTATATGATTAATACAAAACGAATATTTTTTTGTAAGCCCTTGTTTAGTTGTTAAGTAGATTAACGATCTACGGAAACTATTAAGACACTTAAAAGAAACAATTAGATAACTAATTACTTTTTACTGAGTAAAAATCCCACCTTATGCTGCGACCAGTAACAGAATCAACTCAAATCTATTGTAAAGAGCCAAAATCCATTACGCACATTTTCTGCATGCTTATTCCTTCCGATAAGATATTCGATACACTTTAAAAAAAAAAAAAAAACTTCCTTTAATTCGCGGTTACGCATGTTGTAATTGCAAAATTATCTTTATTTCTAAGAGGGGACCTTAATTTTCCAGTGGTCGTTAACCACCAGGTAAAAAGTTAACGAGACAATCCATCCCTTTGGAGAGAACTGCAGATGAAGCACGGTGCTATTAAAACTTTATTTTTCTGCTTATTTGAAGTTATTATCACCGAAGCATTTAACCGGAGGGTCTGAAAATAACTTTTAATAGAGCCGAAAAGAGTTTTCTCTAAAGAAATAAGCTCTTCCTACCCACCCCCTCTACCCCCATGAGATAATGAGATCAAAAGTACGAAAATGGCGTCGACGCCTTAATGAGCGACAGAAAACCTAGAAAATTAAGGAAAGCAATAATTACGAAAATTTTTGACTTTTAAACGAGTCGTCGAATTATGGGAGTATTTTTCCAGATTTGGTTACACAAGACATGTTCGGAACTACTTATTGTGACTCCTTTCGATACAAACACACAACCGATGTCTTCAACGGAACTTACGTTGTATTGTTTGGCGAAAGGAAACTATAATACAATTCCAATTCAATTCTATTTATTGGTTAAGGCGATCAAACTGACTTATTAAATTTCTCCGTTTTGAGCAAACGGCGAAACGGTGCTTTTCGAAAAGCCTGTTGAAGTAGAAAGTGCCGCGAGGGAATTTGCAGCTTATTTATAAAATGTTTACAAGGGAACTCTTCTAATATTTTAATTATTGAATATTGTTATAGCAGCAGTCATTATCTTGAAACAATCCTTTGAGCAAAACTTAATTTCACTTGCATTTATTGAAATGTAAATATGCTGGGGAAGGGCTCTCGGGATTGGTAATTTGATGGAAGAATTTATTGGCGGCCATTTATAATAATTACTTTACAATGCTTCCGATATTGTTACCAATAATTATAATGTAATTTATCCTTTATGAATGCGGTAAGTAATAATATACGAAATAATTAATTCATTTATTAAATGTATTGGATTGAATTCAGTTTGATTTTATTTGCAATGCAGCAATGTTTATTCTAATTAATTCCTGTATGCATTATCTTTAATTTAAATTAAAATTTAAGACCTAAGATGTCGTTTTATTGATTAGCCCCTCTCTAATTCAGTAACTAATTAATACTCTCAGGATGGTAATTAGTTTTGACCTACCACAAATTATAATTTCTGAACCTTTCTAATGATAGATTTCTTTGAAAAATTGAACTAAGGAAAAAAAAATTATATAATCATTGAAAATGAAAAGTAGCGTTTATTTTGAGCATCTTCGAGGGAGAAAAATAATTTTCTGTTAAAATAAATTTTAATAAATTTATCAATATGTTGCATAATATTAAAAATTTAGTAAAATCTCCAAATGAAAACAGTTTTCTAATTATGAATATGAATGGAATAATTTCGTACTAATTACTAATTAACTGAATATTTACTAATTTTTTTTATAGTATTAAGAACTATCGAGAGAAACGATAACAAGAAACTATACAAAAAGTTAAATATTTCTATTGAA
Organism: Nephila pilipes; assembly: GCA_019974015.1. NCBI lineage: Eukaryota > Metazoa > Arthropoda > Arachnida > Araneae > Nephilidae > Nephila > Nephila pilipes. Next base: position 302,532 of record BMAW01082943.1, on the reverse strand, counting down.
TATACGTTTGCGATTGACAGCAATATGTTTTTTGAACGCAATTCTTTGAGCTATTTACTTTGTTCTGCAATATTTTTTTTTTCATTTTGAGACATTTATTTTTCTTTTAGTTTCTTAATTAATATGGAGCATATATTTTTTACATCTTAATAAATGTTCATCCAATAAATGTCATCATTTTCTGAAAAGTTAAATTAACCAAATTATATCTATAAATACAGTAAAACAATTATGAACTGCATATGCTGACATTAACGAATAAAAACACGTTTAGTCGACTGAACTCAGATTTTAAATAAATTTGATCAGATATTGTAGAGCAATATAACTTTCAGTGTTCAATCTAGTATAACATATACCTAACTAGTTTCATACCCACATAAAATACATTCATTAACGATTACATATCATGAATTATGACAGGTTTCATGTATTCATGACTCGGAGCATAGAAATAATAAAATGAATGAATATTTCACAACAAATAAAATAAAATCTCTCAGAGAAAAGATTTATTTTAGTTCCATGTTATTGTGTTGGGAAATAGCATCCGGTATATTCAATGAATGATTTACTCAGCCATCTCATTATGCTAATTGGATCCTGTCTTTTGAATAAACGCTTGATGGCATTTAAGTACTATAAAAATACACAGTTACTCGGAAGTATTTTAATTCTAAAGCATTATGAATGGGAACGAAGTAATGTAACTAATAAACAATCTTCTTAAGCAACTTGAAAATGGTTTTGTGAAATTCATTAACAAAATATGCATAATGAATTGTCCAATTTAATAAGGAATTATAAGGAACATTTGTATGTGTGTGTTACCTTTCGAAAGTAATTCGTATTTTATAAATATTAGCTCATATTTATGTTAGTATTTTATTCCAATAATTTTCGGATAAATTGAGAAATAATCTAGTTTTGTGTTGCTTACGACGTTATTAAACGTTGTTAGAAATTTTGTGTAAACTACAAATGCAATAGTTTTAAATGAAAGTTTTAACGAGTATTCATTAAATAAAATGAAATGTGTGAAATACATAAAATCAATTCTACGTGCGAAAATAAACAAGGTAA
>BMAW01082943.1:264919-300694 GCA_019974015.1 Nephila pilipes | reverse complement strand
CAGCAAAAATCACAAAAATATACCTAAATAAATATCTAAAAAATTACTAGACCAATCAAAGCTATAAAATATATTAATTAAACAAACAGAATCAGAGAAACATTTTATTTAAACAAAATAAGCATGCCAAAACTAAATGTTAAAAAATACTAACGACACGGCATCATAACTAGACTGGAAACATCTTTAAAGACAACGAACATCAGCTGAATGTAATTAATTATAAAAACATATAAAACATTTTAACAAATTGAAAATAAATAAAAAAATAGCATTACTGTAAACAAAAATTTAAGAACAATAAAACATGACACATAGTTTATTTTTATGCTTACATCTACTCTCCATGAGACAATTCACCGCAAATGTAAACACTGTTTTATTGATTTTTAAAGTAACCATATCAATAAAATAATTAGTTTAAATAAAAATTAATTTTTCTTCTTTTACAAATTACTAAGCAAAAATTAAAGAAAAGATTTTTAAAAAGCAGTATATTACATATTTAAAAATGCAAAATAAACAACAAATAAGAAAAGGTAACCCTTGTGAAAATTAAAAATAGCTCAAAAACAATATTAAAAGAGAGTTATCAACTAGACTGAATAAATCCATTTATTCAACAAAAAAAAAATAATAATAATACTAAACAATGAAAAAAACTAGGAAGGGGAACATAAAGAAATATTGGTAAGACATGGAAAAAAAAATGAAAATATGAAAGATAGAGAGTTATAGCCATTTACAATAGATGAAATATTTAAAAAAGACACACACACACATATATATATATATATATATATATTCACATTTGTAATTTTAATATTTTAATTTTCTTGTTAAAAAATTAATAGGACAATCAGCCTTTGCACAGATAATACAAAAATTATTTAATAAATTTGGAGTGTTGAACTTGGTGATATGGGTCTGGATTTCATTTCTGGCTATCAGGAAGGGGATAATTGTTAAGAGCATGTGTTGTGGCACAGCTCTTTAAATATAATACCATGATTTAAAGGGTGCACTTGCTTTTGGTTTGTTTTTATTCCCTTTTTTGCTTGCTTCTGAGAAGTTCGAATGAGAATTTATGTATGTTTATGGGAGTTACGGCTTTTTGTAGCAGATGTTCTCATCGCTTCGTTTCGTTCAGTACGTTTTTATTTGTAGTGACAGTCCTAATGTAAAGAAAGTATTTATCTGATACTGAGATTTGCGTATTAATGAATGAATCTGACAGTGATGTTAGTGAAAATAATCTAAATCTGTACATGACCATTAAAGGAAGAAAAAAAGACTAAAATGATGGGCCCTTTGCTCAAATTCTTGCGTGAAGCGTGAAAAGTTGACAAAATATGTGTGTAAGATATGTGACGTTGGACTATACATTGAATAATTTTTTTATAACAGTACCTTACAGCAAATTATGATTCATTTTTTATATCTTAATATTCTATGTAATGGTACACCATTAAACTATGAAATTTATGTAACTAATGAAAGTATACTTAGTATTTTCTTAAGAGATATGATTTTTATGTAATAATTTTATGTGTAAAATATATAATTTTCGATTAATGTTTTTTCTTTCGTGTTTATTAAATTTAATACATTTTAAAAAAACAAAATATTCTAATGAACAGCCGATTTTAGAGGAATTCTTTTCGTGAATTAGGCTTAGCATCTAAAATCGTCTGGGCAAAGCGTGACACTCCGCGGTAAGAAGCCGCAGGCCCAGAAAAGTCCTTCTTTCAGCTCCTTCTGGTTGAGATAGAATTAGAGCAAATTCGTGATTAAAATCGTCGGGGGAAGGCATCTTTTCCTTCTTTCCGTTGACCCTTCCTTTCACTTCATCTTTTTCCTTTCTCCATCTGTGTTCGCAGTCTCTAGCAGGTCCCTCTACTTGTATCTTCTCCCCACTCTCTACAAGGGGAAGGACACTATTTCAACACACCTTCCATCGAGGTGCACACCTGAATTGATTGGCTTACAAACTCCGGAGGGGAAGAAAGGTATTACTTTTGTGGTCACACTTTATCCATACTAATATTAATTTATTATATATATATATATATATATATATATATATATATATATATATAATATTGCCATCTGATTAAAGTTAATTCAGTGACAACTGAGTTAACATCCTCTTCATTTTACTCTGGCTTAAAATTGTGAGGTCCGACGCAAATAGCCCTCGTGTTCTTTTTCTAAATGGAATATTAATATTTTATCACAACTTACAAAATTTGAAATTAAAGAATATTTTAAGTGGATGAATAAAATATAAAAAAAAGATGCGATTGAGCCATTTAAAATATTATAAATTTCATTCTACTTTGAGGAAAATTTCAGAATTTTTCTTAAAACGCATATTTTTTAACAAAGTAATTTTCAATAAATAAATTGATAACGATAATTGTTCTAAAAATTACACATTTAATATAAGATATTAAACTAATAATTTTGGAAAATCAACTCTTACAACATAGTTTCGTTAGCTTTTATTACTATTAAAATAATTGTACATGGTAAATATATCTAAATATTTATACAGTAAATTAACTTTGTAAAGGAAAACAATTATTTACTTTTTAAATACATACTTTGTAGATTACATAAAATCTGGCATCGTAAATCATAAATAAATTAATTTTTTTTTAATTTCTTATCGTAAACACAATTAAATCAATTTTTAAAAGTTCAGTTTCCTGTAACTATAACTACGTAATTTTACTGGAAATTCTCCTCAAACTATAAAACTTTTTTTAATGAGGACTATCCCTTAAATTTAAAGGAATGAAAGAAAAATTAATAAACTTTTAAAATTTTGGATAACTATTATAAGATTTATTAAGCCAGTAATTAAACTTTTATGATATAAAGTTATGTTGTTTTACATATCAAAGAACTTTATAGAAATCCCGCTCTTTTAATACATTAAGAAAACTAGACATTTATCAAATCAGCCAGCAAACTTGAATAATAAATAATTATAAGCTATGTTTTTGAATTTTTGAACAAAATTTTTAAAATCTACGTCCATCGTGAATAAATTAAGAGAAATTTGTTTAAGAATATAATTTCATTTTCTGGATTAAAATATGTTGTATCACACATCACATTTAGGAATGTATCAAACAAATTTTTTTCCAATGTTACAGATTACTTTTATATCTATTATGCGGTCTATGTGGATAGATATTGCTTTCATTACTATAATTTACCCTATTAATTGAGGGATTTTATTGAAATAAGAAATTTAAAAGAAGTATAAGAAATCAACAATGTTTCAAACAATTTTTTGTAAAAAATTGATGTTTCTGTATTTCTGTAATTTAATCCATTTAAAGTACATTTTCTTTTAATATTGCACTGGAATTTAATATTGCACTTTTTATGTGTGGATCGCACAGAATAAGTATCGTACAGAATTTACGAATTTTTGTTTTTCCTTTCATTAAATCATCTTAGGCTCGACATATGGAAATTGCTTCTACTAAAAACATAGAATTAATATGTTTTTTACAGGGGATGGAAGCATTTTTAGTGATATCTGATACTGATGTCATATTTTGATTTTTTGACGCATTCATATCTATTCAAAAAATTTATTAAACTATGATTTATTGTTTCATCAAACATTCCTCCTATTATAGGTGTAAGTAACTTTTTATATTGAGATCCAAATTCATCTTAATAAATCTCACATGGAAGCTATAATTCTGAAACAATCGAACCGACCGCTGTAATATTTGTTTTTGAGTGAACTCGGGCGTCTGTTGATGTTGACTACAAGGTCGCAACACAGCACTTATCTCTGTTTCTTCTAATGCTAATCGTAACTGACAGTTTTCATTTCCGTACAATGTTTTTTGTTTACTAGCGGATCACATATCTTGTTTGTAGAAAAGAAATAACATTGAAAGATGAAGCTGAAGTCTCGTGGGAAAATACTTTTTATGCATAAAAACAATTACAAAATTTGTCGAATCAAACAAAAAATATTACACTATAGAACTCATAAATCTGTGTATAGTTTGCAACAATATTTTGAAGAAGAGATCTGAATAATCACGGATTCACTGAGGCAACAGATTCATTTTTAAAAAGTCTTTTTCATATGTATTTTTTCTTGCCGTACGTTAACTTGTCACAACTTGTTTTAACTATCTCTCTAGTGTATTAAATGTTTGGACTCTTTTTCTGATTAATGCCGGAGGATTCTAATAAATTATTGTTCAATAATGTAATTTAATTGTATATTTGCTTGAATGACGAAACACTTTGTCACCTTTTTCATATCGTCTGCATAGGCATTAGAGCATCAGTAAACACGTTAAATACTAATTATTACCATTTCAAGTCTTATGTAGATTTTTTTATCTTTGGTATCCTCAAACTATATCGAGGCTCAATAATCTCAAAAAATCACTAGTTTGCTATGACATTCGTTCGTAATTTTTTCAGTATGATTTTCACTAAGAGTGTCAACTGTAGATGAAATTTCAGACAAAAACAAAAGAATATTTATGAATTTTAGACATATTTTTACTACAAGAAACATTTTCTTAATACATATCTAATGTTTTCGAACTAAACCTTTTGCAGTAAAACATACTTAAAGAAACTAGTCCTACAAGTAAGAACAAAATCATCTAGAATAAATTAGATTAAGTGAAATATTTGCAATGAACTTAACGAAAAGAGGATTTTTCAAGCCTACCAACCACTTCTAGCAATAATACATTCTAGAGAGTATATAAAGCAAGTAAATATAATGAAAAAATGAAATTTACAGAAAAGCAGAACCAGTTATTTCTATAACCAATTCATGAATTTGAAAGAAAAACAATTGCGACAACTCAATTGTTTTTTTAGAAATTCTTTTCCAGGCAACGTCACATTGGTATAAACTCTCCGTGTCAGTAAAGAATCTCGGTTTTTGAGTATTATTTTCATTGATAAAACAATTGTTCTGAATGGTTTCCGACTCCAATACCTCTTTCTCTTTACTTCAAAAAAATACAACTCTAAAGCCCCCCAAAAGGCTTAGATCACCTATCGAGCATGAATGAGTCACGGTATTACGCAAAGCTTTTAAACCATCATGTTTCACAGTGTACACCGCTTCACCTGCCTCAGTCACTTTATCCATCTGTTCCGAGAAAAATACAAGAGATAGAGAATAAAGAGGAGGGAATATTCCAAAAAGGCCAAAATAAAGAGCTGACACCTTTGACGCTTTCGAGATGCCGACATTCATCGCCTGAGGACGAAAAACAAAAGCCCCTCTCACCTACGTTTTCCAATTGTCTCGAAGAAAGAGAAAGGTTTTATTTTAAGCACATCAATCAATCTCCACGTGCATGAGGCACTTTTTCTCCCGACTTTGAGACGCCCACAGGGCTTATTCTTATGCAATGTTTCTCATTCTTACACATGACGGTTTCTTCCTTTTCTTTTTTTCTCACTTTTCGTCTCACTTTTACTTTTTATTCTTTTCAATTTCCCCTTTTTCGTTCCCGGGTGTTTTATATTCGAGTTAAGACCCTTTGGCTTTGTTTTGCCTTAAAATGAAACCAAGGTTAAAAATGAAAAAAATATTTTCAAGTGATTAATTCTTCGTAAAACTGCATTTCACGTGTGAGGAAAAGAAATATGCTTGTTTGGATATCCATTGTGAAAAGAAAGAGTTTAAAGTAAGTGAACCTTAAAACAATTTTCAAGTGTCAAATGCCAAGTTACTATATAAAGTTTGTGTTCGGTTTCACAAAAGAAATAAGTACAGTTTTATGAAAACATTTAACGAATTTATAATGAATAATGTCTGCCCAAAGTGTACTTTAAGTCATTCAGTGAGTTCAGAAAAATGCTAGATATATTAAATTCTTCAATTAATTGAGAACAGTGATGATCCAAATTTTGAAAATTAGGATTGAATGGATAGTAGGGAAAAATTAAGTAAAATAAAACGTACTTGCAGTAAGTTTTGTGTATGTATCGAATATCAAGTAGAAATCTAATTTGCTGGTGATAAGAACGTCTATTTGTTAGCAACAAAAATGCATTTAATGTTGGACAGCATTTTCCTTCTAAGTACAGTAGGTTATTTGTGATTAGTGATAAGACGTGTAAATAAAGTTTTTGTTGGTATTGAACATATTTGTAAAGTTTCTTCTCCATACAACTCTCCCCTTTTCTTCCATATATTCGTAACCGTTAGAATATCTCAGTGAGAATTGAATTTATCAAAATGCAAGGAGGAAACAAATAATTATCGATACAGAATTTTTCAGGTTGCATTCGAAATTCAAAAAAAAAAAAAAAAGAGACCAATCCGGTTTATCTAAAAATCCAAGTTAAACGGTAGGTCACTTAATAAATATGTGTCTGTTGCATTTAAGGTGTTACCAAATCCTTTTGAAAAGATGATATAGGGATGTTATAATCATAAATGCATCAGTATATTGCACTCGTAACTTAAATATACTGTTGTATAGACGCTACTAACTAAAATATACTCTTGTATATTTAAGTTAATGGCGTCTAGCATTATATATAGCTCATACTGTAACCCTTGTTAAAAAACACATACAGAACGAAGGAAGTAAAACACGAGCTGCTTACACGGTAAATATCATTTAAAAAAACAAATTCTGGGATATTCTGAGTAAGAAGATTCTGATTTAACAAGGCTCTACTGCATATTAAACACTATGACATTTTTACACTTCGACTCACTCCCTCGAATATTAAAAAATGGTCCACCTTCTTTAACTATATTGAATAAGATGTGATATTATTTCGGCCTTGGGGAGTATATTTAGAGAAGGATGAATAAAAAAAAAACATAAATAACATTTAACTCTCTTGCCGGTATTTTCTTTGTTTTGAAAATAGGTCAAATTATATTATAATACCATAACTAATTTTAATATAATTTCATTTTTTTCATATTATTGAATTTCGTTCGTTTGAAGATATTTCGTTTTTAAGAGAAGTATTCCATTTTTTAAGTTTTTTTTTTCCTGCTAATATCATACATTTAACTTCGCATTTTTTCATTTAATTTGCTTAGATTAGGTGATATATTTAAGGTGACCACTTATTTGATGTGTCCCTTACTTCATGACATATGTCCGGGCAAAAAAAGGAAGTTGCGACTCTTGTGAAAAGTCAGGTGATCATTTTTTTTTTGTTTTATATGAATTTTGAATTTTAGAATTGATTTTAAAGAAGCCGTAAATCCTGAAATCCTACGTCACAATCACATTGAATGCTACCTCCGGTTTCTGATGTTATTTTATTTCTTGGTTGGGTGTGACCAAAACCAAAAGCGAAAATTATTAATAAATAATTACTTTAATCCTTTAATCAAATAGAAGAGTGCCCCATGGTAGTAAGCAGGGGTGGATATATTCCTCACACGAAAAAATTCCGAGGTAAAATAAACAACCAGAACTTTTAAACTTTCAGAAAATTGAACATGGCTACGACTATTGTAAACATTTCTTATTAGTTATTCTAGTGAGCAACTAGCATCTTGAAAGTAATTCTAATTTACACAGCAAATTTAAGTGCTGCAAGGAAAAATCGTTTTATTATTTTTTTTTGCTAATAAATCTGTATAATTGAAGTTCATTAAAACTGTATTGCTCTAAACAGAAATATCGCATTTTATTTAACGTAATCAGACACCTATTTATGCGCAATCATACTTGAGGATCAAAATTTAAATTTACAAAAAGATCTTTCTGTGAGAATGAACCATCATGAATTTAAAAACGCAAAACAAGGAATGACAGTGTAGAATTATTCGATTATTCACAAATGCCTTTTTTTATACTGAATAAAGTAATTGTAAATGATAGTACTTTGATTTCCACACATAATTTCACATAGTTGTCAAACCAACTTAAAACATCGCCTGTTTTATTTTCTTTTGTAATGGAAAATTAAGTGGACAATTTAAGATATTCATAAATAAACAAATGCTCAATTATTTTGCTGCAAAACTACCTAATATTACTCAAGAAAATTAAATACCAAAATCATAGTTGCTTGTTTTAAAAAAGGATTAGGAAGTCCCTCAACTTTGATTCAATCGCCTAAAAACACAAGTGAAAATTAATGAGATTTTGTTTACTGAGATATTTATTTATTACTATCACGTTTCTGTATAAATCATAGTTTAAATGAAAATACAAATAATTGTACAATGAAAGCAAAAGTAAATAAAATAAAAGTAATTACTTTCAAAAACAGAAAAAAGTTTGTTGTGCATAAAAGAGAAAATTTTAACTTTCTCATTAGATAAAATGCAAAAAATTAACAACTTTTGATATAGCATCTATTTAATTATGTATTTAAAATTCGTTTCCACATAAAATTATATCTTATTGTTATATTTTCAGTATTATTTGAGCAAATGTCACTACGCAGAATCAAAATTAAACTTTGCAAATTTCTATTCCTAAAATTTTGAAAAACTAAGGTTTAATTCTCCTTTTATTACAAAGACATAATATGCGAGCTACACGTAAATATATCCTTTTTGATTCGTTTTATACCAATTTCTACTGAAATAGAAAATGCATGTATATACATTAAGATGAAAAATTGAAATATAAAATTTCTAATTGAAAAACAAAAATTCATTACATATCAACAAGTATATTTTTGCAAGACACTCATTATTTCGAAAAAAAAATCGTAATTAAAAATTTAACGAATTTCTTCTTGTTCTGTTTTAAATAATTTATTGTAGAAAGTAAATATACTAGATGATAAATGACACATTCAATAGAATTATAATGTATATATCTTATACGATTCTAAGAAATATTTCTTGTGTAAATTTGATCAAAGTATTTGAAATAATTAAAAGTACATTAAATTTAAAAATGTTAAAATTCTTCATATAATGAATAATAATTGCTTAAGGGAATATATTGCTTAGAAAAAAAGTTATTATTTTATAAGAAATACTTTCAAATATTATTGATTTAAAAAAAGAGGTAATATTTTTTGAATTACAATGTGAAATGTAACTAATCATATTGACATTGTAATAATAAAAATATTAGCATTAATCTATTTCAGCGTAAGAGTATTTAAGAAATTGCTTTCCCATATTATACTATTTTCTTGCTTTCTTTTTGAGTTCTGGTACAACTTTGGATAACAGTATCCATTTATTATTTATTTGAAAAAAAAAAAAAAATCTAATTTATTTTTAAAAGTGTGATTTTTGCAATTGTTAATATTTTTCATTTGTGCTTTTTTTTAAGATTTTGAAAATTCTGTAATTTTTATAAATACGATTTGACATTTATTATTTATTATTGATTTTTATTTGATGTATTGAAAAATTTTCAACCTGAAGTGTATTATAACTTAAAATATATTTATACGTTTTCAATATTAATAATAAAATGAATTAATCTTCAGTTAACACTCCGCTTTAACTTTTAATTATCTTATAGAAGTTTCGGCAACTTTTAAAATTCCTTCCAAGTATGTTTCACTTATAAGAAGAAAAGTTGGTGGGGTGATATCAGTTGACATAGATTTTTGAAGGAAACTTTAATAAAATGTTCAATTAAACTAAATCTTTATCTTATATCATAATATAATAAAATGTATGAATAAAGTTCTTTCAGGTTATTCAACATGAATTAATAAATTAGTTCAAAGATGTTGGTATTTACATCGAAAGTCAAACGTTTTCTAAATTCTAGTTTTTAGAAACTAAGAATATTGGTTTTTTATTTTCCATTTTCTTAAAAATTAATTTGATTCATGCTATACGAGCTCTGCAAGGTTAAAAACAACAATACATTATAATTATCCACTGTTTCCCGTACTTATTACTAGAGTAATGTATCCTTAAAGACAAAAGAATATACAATGAAGAAAACTTTTAGACCGCTCAAATCTATTTAGTGACATAGTAATAAGTATTGAATAACACAAATAGTTAATTCATTTTTCTTTTTTTTAATTAACTCCATAACATTCTTTCGAAGATATTTGAATGAACATAAGTAAATGGGGAAATTATATTAGATACAATGTAAATAATTAGTAACAAAAATAACTTAATCCCTATTTCTGTAAATATATGAAACATTTAAGCTCCATTCAACCACTTTAATATATTATACTTCTTTCAAATTTCAAGACAACTTTATAACGCAGGCTTAACGGATCAAATTATAAACTTGACATTCATAAATTCATCAAATCGAGCCCATAGAAATTGCAACATCCAACCAAAGCCGAAACTGCTATTATCAGTGAAGCTAAATGAAGTTAGATCTTCTGTAAATGAAGACGCCTGCAAAATGAATTCAATCCACTGTCTGTTACATACATCAATGAAGAAACTGTTCAAAGTTTGTGTTTGTTCCATCAGCCGTGTTTGTGTAATGTGCTTTTCAAACCAGTCATGCGAACAGAGCAGAGATACGTGCTCAGTATTATCTGACTAGAGAAGATTCGAAACCATCGATAAAACGGAGCACTTTGGAATGAAGCCAATATGTATTTTTAGCATTAACATTGGAATTCACAGCGGCACGTTCTGAGGCAGCCTTTCTCTTGTTCCGATAGACTTGTACGATAGTCTACAGTTCTTGTTTAAAACAATGCCTCTTCTTTTGAATGTCACTTAGTCACCCATGCTAAAGTGCGTTTTATTTACGCTTTTGTGATTGCCTTTTAATCATTGGTGATGGTAAAATGGATACAAACCATTCAGAGATAAAGTTTTAAATATTTCAAACAAATGTTTCTTTGCCATTAGAGATGGAATTCGCTAATGCAATTATCGTGGTAAAATTTAATGTAATTATCGTAAGCTCTTATGTTATATTTAATTGAGTTTTGTTAATTACAATATTGCTAATATGAAATAAAACATTTCTAAGTGGATGAGTCACATAACATTAATTAACATTTTTAAAAGCAGTTTTATTGAAATAATTCCTTTAAATTGGAATAGTTGACGAAATTTTAAATATTTTTTTCCTTTTAAATTTGATATGAAATAACGTAACTAATCATCAAAATCCGAATATGTACATATTTCTTTATTTTTCTTAAGGGTCATCAGGTATGTCTCATAGGATTTATTTGATTGATGTATGTCATTAACATGGTTGCTTTGCTTTATCTTAAATAATAGAAATGATTCATTTAATTCATTAGAAGATTTGATTTTCATTTCTATTTCAAAGTCGAGATTTTTACTTTTACTATGCAAATTAGCAAATATTTACCATCATTTCGTATATGGAGACACCATCTGAGATAAAATATAAATAATGAAATAGAATCTAATTACTTATTAATAAATTAAGTATTAAAAATATATAACATTGAAAAAGATTAAAAGTATTGGGAAAAATACTTCAAATACCTTAATAACACAAATTCCATGCTTTCGTAGTACTGTATAATTAGTCTCCGTATTAAATTTACTTAAAAAATTTTGCATTTGATTTCTTTTTTTAAAAACTGACAATTTATTTAGCAGATAATTCATTTGATACGTTATGACGAATCTCTGGTGGACATAAAATATATTTTACTGTAAAAAAACCGCTTTAAAACATTGTTACGTGAAAGAATCTACAAATCAACTATTTCCCTGTTTTGTAAATAGTTTTAAATTTTCATTTTTTAAATAAATATTTAAGAAATATAAACGAAAAACTATATATATTTTTTCTTTTCTGACTTCTCAGGGAGTTACAATTTTAGGTAAATACAATATTGAGGACGAATTCCTCAAAGGATCTTTCCTTTCTCTCATTAGGTTCCTTGTCTTTGTTAAACTTAGGTCATATGCCATCGGACCACTTGATGCATGGTAACGTTGTGGGGGCTTAAAGCCCGTAGGCTGGAATTGTGTGGAACTTAGAAGAATGGAAAACAAAATCAAATGGTGTCACGTAACTTGATTGAGGTCAGAATGATGAAACTCGTAGCCAATAGTCTTCATTTGCTTCTAAATGAGAAAATAGTAAACATCAATCAATGATGTGATGTGTCTTCGAGATACTCTAGTGATCTATATCTACATTTTCTATTTTCTCTTATCAGTCTATCCCTTTGTGTCTTGTATTTACACAAATTTATGCCATCCGGTGTGCTGACATCAATTGCAATATCTCGGATGCTAGGGTGGCTATTTATTACGAAGATTTGGCTTGCAGCTCGTTGCCGTTTGGGTGAGCTCAATTCACTTGGATAATTAAAAAAAAAGTTTTTCTCAATTACAGACATTCGGCTTTGCATAAATTAATGAATTTTTGTTGCAACAATTTCGAATATAGCTCTTGTGTTAGTAAAAATGTTCAATCAATTCATTTCCTTGCATCAATCAGTTATTTAAGAACTTGACTGATCTTCACATACATTGCAAATAATAATTATTATTCATATCCAACAAATAATTCTAAATTAAACTGAAAACTAAGTGACTTTTACATTTACCGGCTTTTAAGTATAAACACTTACAATTCATAAATATATTTAATCACAGTGGGGTTTGGACAATTTAATAATAGCAGACATACTTTACACCAATCTGATGTATGAGATTAAATATTTTACTAAATAATTTTTTTATTCATATTCTTTCTCAATTAGCATTTATCTGATAAATTAATTTCCTGCAAGAGGGGATAAAATAGTTGCATGTGAGTCCCGGATTCCTACAGCGACTGAATTGCAAAAAAAATTATTGCGCTAAATATAACAACACATGTGAAAATTAGCATTATATGTATATTTTAAATAAACTCTACAATCTGATACTTCTCATCTTGCACACATGTTGGAAGAGTTTTGTGTTCTTGTGAATGTTTCAATTTGAAGAAACATGTCCAGAGGTAAGTCTTAAAGCTAACATTACGGGCAAGTGCTTAATCTTTCAGTCATCTGGAGAATACTGACGATACATCAAAGCCTCTCTGAATGCATCTGTCCTCAGATTAGGACTGATCAGTTGGCCTGGCTATCAATATCAGTCGGAATTCAAACGAGATTAGGTCATTATTAATTTAAATTAGTAGATGATTCCTGGGACTAACGTGAGAGTAAATCGGTTTACCTAGTATAGTTATGCATTACTACTGATAGGAACATCTGCCCTGCACATTGTGTATATTGAAATATAAATTCTATTGGTAAAATTAATAATGTGCCGTAGTGTTTAATTTGAAATATTTATTAGATGAAAAATTTTAAGATTATTGGATTCATCCATTCAATATATTTTTTCTATGAAGAAATGTTGAGTGGCAGTTAAATTTTTTTTAACACTGACTCTGATTAGAATCGAAAAAATAAAATAAAAATATTTATTCAAATGAAAACAATTGTTATAATATTAATATCATACTCTTTCATCATAAAATACAAACGTTTCATGCATAAAGGCCTTAATCTGTTGTTTGAGAAGTCAAACAAATGGATTGAAATCCATTTTTTCCTTGTGAAATATGTTTCGCATTTCCTTAAAGATAAATACTGTTTTGCATATTAAATTGAAAAACTTAGCAGATATTTCTCTTTGAAAATGGTTTACAAGTTTCAAGATTACTCTTTAGTATCAGGAGAGGGCAATTTTTTTACCATTTATCAGGATTATACAGAAGGGCCCATAATTCCATCAATGGTATAAGAAAGATTGTATCACTTATCATTGTAAACAATCTTGCTTAGAAACCTATTGTACCAATTTATATATTCAATTATAAAACTATACGTAGCATAGTAAGGCTGAATGTTCAACATAAAAATTAAAACAGGAGAAAACTTTATGAATTATTTCCAAAAATCGAAATAGCCTTTCAAAAGCCTTGACTGATGGTGGAATATATAAGCTGTGAAAAGTGACGAAAAATGAATAACAGAAAATTTGCAAATAAAATCAAAATACAGAAATAACCATGATTTTAATTTACAGTTATACTTAGTATACTAGCTTCCTTCCTTCAGTTCCAAGTCAAAACATTTGTTCTCATTACAACATTGTGTACATATTTAGTGTAAACATATGAATATACATACAAAATGGAATATCTTATTTATGAAAAGAGATTTCAAGTTTGTATCATATCTTTAATACTTGTAAAGGAAAAACGTTTTCGACTTTCATAAATCCTTCAATATTTTTCAAAAGGGTCCGAAATTCCGCCGATTAAATAAGTAGTAGCATAGTTCATGTAAAGGTAAATGACCTTTGAAAATAAACCACTGACACAAATTTATTTATTTAGTACTAAATAACAAAATAAAGTAGAAATTTAATACAGAAAATAAAGAAACTGAAAACATTTATGAATTAGTTTAGAAAGTTGAAAAGTAACAGAAATTGGCTTCTGGTATAGCTATTGCATACCTGACATGGTAGATGATAGAATGGATGGGATGAAAAAGTTATGGAGAAAGTGACAATGAATGAATAATTCAGAAAAGTTGTAAATTGGATCAAGTGGGGGAACTTATCATAATTACCATTTTCAGTTGCACATATTTCTCCAGCTTTCTTATTTTGAATCACAAATTTAGTGTTCATTACCCCTCTATACGTATTCCTTTGAAAATAATTTAACAAGAATAATTTTTAGTGGTGATAAGTTTAATTCAACTTCAGGGATTACACGATGCTTCAAAGGTCAGCCAACCGCTGTTGTCAACCATGCAATAATGTTTTAGTACACACTTTTTGCACTTATTTTGTTTTCCGGAAATAAATCATAAATATTTAGGTTACATTTATTATTTTATATTTTTTAAAAATATTGAACTGATTTATATTACTTGATTTATTAAAAAGGGGCAATTACTCTGGTTCCTATCGCTAAATGTTTGTCTTGAAAATATTGCCTCACATTTTATCCTCTGAAGTTCAAACTCTCTTTTTATATTGTTATTTAATCACAACTTTAGTTTGTTTATAATAATTCGAACACCAAATAACACAATTTTAATGTCATATATAAACGGTATATATTTATAAAAAAGTGTTCAATATTAATTCTATCCAATCCGCATAATCTGCATTTTGACAAGCAAATTTAGTATTTTATTAGAGTGATTTTCCTTTATTAACGAATATGTCTTTCTTTCTCAGCAAAATTGCAAAAAAAATATTACTTGAATAATAATAATGCTAGAATAATAAATGAATGAGCAATCTATATTTGTCAAATTTTTCTGACCATTATGGATGCCTAATTTTTCATGCAAATAAAACTACTTAGTAATATATGGGTATGGACAGCTACAGAAGAATAAGTTATTAGGATACAATTTATAATATCAGGTCAACATGAAACATCAAATTCTGATGTGAGGTGTAGTTTATTCTTTTAATTTCCAATCAGTTTGTGTCTTCTGCGCCATCATTTACTGCTCTTATGACGGGGAAGAATGATCCCGAATGTATGTATTTGAAATAAAATTATGAAAATACTGTACGTGATATTAGTAATAGTAAAAAAATAAAAAAAAAATCCATAGTTGAGATTATCTAAGGAAACTCAAGGATATTTTAATGAATGATTCCAAAATGTGTTTTTTTTAGTGTTTAAGTTAATTAATTACAAGCGAAGTGTATATTTCTTACAGCATACAGAATGAATAATAGTAATTTAATAATAATATTAATAACTATATAAAATAAGTTCTAATAGCATTCATTGTTTTAAAAAATAGTACATTTAGCAAAACAATGAGTGTATGTAGTGATCCGACGAATAGTAATTTGTAAAGAAAAGTCATTGTTTATTTTACCATTTTGATATGTTTTCATCGGTTTATGTATGTTTAAAACCTAGTAAAATAATAAAATAAATATGATAAGAATGCTTACAATAAGTTTAAAATGTAGCGAGAACATACAATAAGTGTAAAATATTTGTTTTATAAAATGAAAGAAATAATATAAGCAATTTCTTCATAATTTGTCCACTTATTAGTTCTCAATGTTCCAAAATTCATACAATGAAAGTAAGTTAGTACATATCTATGAATTAAATCAATTCTTACAAAACATGTTATTATTTTACAAAATGATTAATTGTGTTACATGTAATTGATATGCCCTCTACACACAAATTGAAAAATATAAGTACGATTTATTTTATTAGTAATTTGAATAATCTCCATAAAATTCTGAAGTTTCTTCATTTCCCATGAAACAGGTTTTGTGCAAAAATACTCAGTTGGCAAATCATAAACTTTATTCCAAAATATTTTTAGAGTTTCATGAAATAAAAGTAAAACAAAACATAACTCTCCACCTAACGATCGTAACATTCTAATACTGCATCTAAGAGTTGTAAAGAAAAAGAGTTTCCACTTTACAATTCCATTACTCGCATTGGGTTCTATACAAACAGCCATGCACTTCAGCCAATGATCTGAAGCCAGCAACCCAAACATGAGTACAGAGTTTTTGAGCAATTTAAGCTCTGAGTATAGCAAACCCCTTTCCCACTAATGTTGTGCTTCTCTTTTTTAACCTCCATCTTCGAAACCATGATATTCCCTGGGCAGCAATATCTGCCCCTAAGACTGCAGCTTTTCCCTCAGAGATAAGACTGAGTGTGGACTACCTACTCCTAGTAGCACGAGAAATGGGTTTGTTTTCTTAGCCCCTTTAAATTTATTACGCCGAAGGATATGTTTTTATTCCACTTTACTACATACCACAGGCACAATCTAAATATATTCTTAAATGCGTAGAAAAATACAACATCTCACTATTGGTGGGAGAATAAGGTTAACACCAAAGGGGAAAATCAT
The DNA here is from genome assembly GCA_019974015.1 of Nephila pilipes. Taxonomy (NCBI): domain Eukaryota; kingdom Metazoa; phylum Arthropoda; class Arachnida; order Araneae; family Nephilidae; genus Nephila; species Nephila pilipes. The sequence goes on along the minus strand of BMAW01082943.1, from coordinate 283,867 downwards.
CTTATTTTCAATTTTTATCAGGGAACTGAATAAAAATATTTACGTCAGCTTAATGAGGGAAATGAGATGGTAAATATTCCACAGATGTGAGTTTTGAATGATTGGCTTTGGAATGGAGAGCGAGTTTTCGAAATTAATGTGGAGAAATGAAGCACATTTTGTGTTCCTAAAGAAATACATCGAGGATAGTTAATTTTTATTTCAAATATAGTTTCATCTTAGACATTATAACTAACATACTCAGATTAATCTATGTATCTCATATAAATGTATTTATGAACGATTGTTTTTGGAATGGGAGGTAAATTTTGAAATTATGTTAGAAGAAATAAAAAGGCTCATTTAATGTTTCTAACGAACTGCAACGATAATTATTCATTTATATTTCAAATGTGTTTCAATATAAGTCATTGTAACTAAAATATTAAAATCACTTAATGTAGTTCGTGCAAATATAGTTTTAATAAGTCCCTTTTCTTATCTTATATTGAAAGAGATACATGAGTATGGTTATAAAAAGTACCCACGTTCGGAATGGGAAATGGGAATGAGAAAAATCACTGTAGTATTGTCCACTGATTGTTTTTACTTTTTTATATGAAGTTCATTTTTCCCTTGCATGGAAAAAATCATTATCATAACTCTTCCGGTTGATGAGACCATTCTCATCTTCTTTGGAGTATAACTCCAGAAGCGGCTTGTTTGTTAGATTGTTGCTTGGTTTCTAATGTACACTGATGAATCTAGGTTTTATTGTCATTGAAAACTCTATGTAGCAGCAGTTAAATTTTAATTTGGCAGCTAATGGCTGCCAAATTAAAACTAACTTATGAATCAATAAAAATTTGTTTGGGTACCGTTTAGTAGAAATGGCTTGCCCATTTGTCTCAGCCACGCCGTTTGTCTTCAAAGACATGTGTTTTTTGAACAATCATCGTACATTAAGTGTTTCTAATGCACTGTAACTAGAGTTATTCATTTTTAATTCAAATATATTTTATCTTAGTCATTATAATTAATATATGAATGTTAATTAATGTAATCTTATAAGTCTGATCCAAATAAATCCTTATATTTCCTTTTGATTAATGAAATGTACATTAAAATTACTTTTTGCATAAAGCAATATATTCTTAAATTTATGTAGTTAGAGTCTGTTTGCAAAGATTTTGTTTAGATTTATTTTAAATTGTAACTATCTGGAATATTATGTTTATTTTGTTGCATATTTGAAAAAAAATATTTTGAATATTTTGTTCGAATTGAAATAAAATCTTTTAAACACTTTTAGAATGCACAATGGTTTTATAATAGATTCTTAAATCCATGTAAGTTTTACAGTTAGAAGTGACGGATCAATCGAATACTTTATAACAACTAATAATAAACTAAAAAGATTATTTTCAAACTTGTTTAATGAATTTTTCTCAAGACACATGAATATCAATGACGTTAATACAATGCAGTTGCTTTCAAAAACCTTTAACGTAATTTAATTTCAAACTATTCATTTACCTTATATAAATATATGCTGTAAAACAAAAAAAAAATGTCATACAGAGTATTCCTTAATTTTATATGAATACATTAAAAATACATTTCATCACGTATAATAAGCTAAAACGGGAATTCGATGAATTTTTAATATTAAACATAAGTTTGCGTTTCAAATTATTTATAAATTTATTAAGTTAACTATTGAAATATGTATACTACCCCTGTAGAACATAAAATGAGCTAAATTTTAAAAAAAATGTACCGACTTTAATAAGGTTTTAAAATAATGACTTTCACTAAGGCTTTTTAATTAATGTTTTGGTTACATTCATGACAAAATAATAAATCTGAACTATGAAGTAAATAATTAATGAAATACATTCATTTAGCTGGTAAGTATACGTTACCTAAGTGGATGGAATACCCAAAGGCTATACATGCGTTTTTTAATTATATTAGGTACATCAAAGCTTCTTAGAGGGAAATAAATATATCCACTGTTCAACATTGTTTGAATCAAAGCCATATTAAGAACAAATTACTCGGGTAAAGAAGATTCAAAATGGAAGGAATACTGGGAAAGCATGGTCCTAAGACTTTTCAAAATCTAACACATATCACTTGCTTGAACATATTCTACAAGTTCGCATGCTTTGAAATTCTTCAAATATTTTAGCATTTTCTACTCTGGAGGAAACTATTAAATGTTTTTTATTGTCTCTTCTGCTGACGTGATTCTGTGAAGGTTTATGTCTTTAGGGAAGTTGTGGAACCCTTACCTGTTGTTGGAAAGAGAAATAGAATGGTTGTCCTAGACTGGAAATAGAATTCATGAAACGTGTATAATTTTCACATAATCAACAAAATTTACATGAAGGGATATTTAAGACTGCCTACATATTTATCGGGCGCCTCTTTTTGTGTTCTTTAAACATTTCATTCCGTTTAATACTGGTTGTGTCCCAAAAGTTTCTGTTTCAGTTATGCAGAGATGTTTTTTGTGCCTCTGCGCATTATAATTTCCATTGTAAATGGTGGCATCAGTTGGTGAATAACAAAGGCGTTTCTGCAAGCAGTGCTGATGTATAATGCATAGGAATTTAAGAATAAGGAACGTTATTTGATTAAAGACTCAGGAACTGGGAGGTGGTTGTTTCTTTTGCTTGAATTTACCATTTCCTTGTGCTATGCATTTAATTTGAATGAATTGAGTGCGCTCATTCCACGTTTATATTCCATTCTTTTGAGTTTTTTCAAACCTTCTGCAAAGAAAAAGTCCTTTGTTCAGTTTTTTTAAGGTAGAGAAAAAATTAAAACTCAGAAGGGAATATATAAATAATTCGCTTATTTTTCTCGGTGTTTGCATAAAGAATATTCTGTGTTTCTTTTGCCTCGGAATGGTTTCAATTTTTCATTTCTTTCAGCTGAAACGAAAGTTACTTGCAGCAAGCTCTGACGCTTTTTAAGTATTAAATGCATTTTTTCAAAGTTGACGAAGTAATTAATGTTTGGAAAGTAATTGTATACAAAAGCATAACTTAAAAGCTCTATAATAATATTGGCTGAACATATAATACATAATTTTGTTGCACAAGTTCAGTAACTTCTTGCATTTTAGTTACATGATTATATCAGAAAAGCTTGTATTGATTTATGAGTTATATATAACATATCAAGTTGTTTATGAAAAATCATTTAATAGTATCATAGAAATAATGTAAATTATTATAGTTTACCTAGCTAAGTAAGATTTTTTTTACATTTGATTCATTTCTGATTCTGTAACAAATAGTTTATTTTAAATATATGGAGAGAGAGTTATGAAATTATCATTTCTCTGAAAATAATAGAATCTCTACTTTTAAGAAACTGTAATGATTGTTATTAAATTACAGCTAATGTACCTAAAAACACCTTTCTATCTCTAAAGGATTTTAAATCATGAAAAACAAACAGAATTTGCCATTAAAAAACTTAAATTGGCTTTTATAATGACCCTGTACATTTCAGGAAAAACTAAATTGTAACATTGTGATATATTCCTGTAATTTAAAACGTCTAAATTACCTACTTAAATTCAAAATGATTTCAGTTTAAGAACTTTGCTGTTTGAGAATCAAAAGAAAAAGAAACTAATGATAATTGCTTGGATATTACAATTCTTTAAAGTAAAAAGAAATCAACTTTCCTTTCGAGAATTTCGCTTCATTCTCAAACCATTGAAATAAAAATCTCAAATATATATTTTTTCTATTTAAAAAGCAAGTTAGGAAATATTCTGAATCTTTCCTCATGAGACTTAGTAGACGCGAAGTCATTAGAAATTGTCTGTGGTTGCCTAGACGTAATATCTGATTTATTTATTTTGTAGATTTATTGCAGAAAAACAACTCATACATTGGTAAAAATATAAAAGAAGAAGTAGCACCTTGTTTTTATATTAACATAAATTTCTTAAAACGTAATAGTAATAAGTTTTCTGAAAAAAAAAAGGAATATTCATATATGCGATGTTAAGGTAAATGAATGCTCACAATTGCTTTTATATGCACGTTATTTTATATGTACAGTGCAAAGAGCTACCAGAGAATATATAGACTGAGTTTAAAAGTATCATATCAGCAAAGAAATTATTTCTAGACACATTATTTATTCATACTTTTTTTAATACGCACTGATTTTGAACAGTTTCTAATTACAAGAGCAAGGTACCACTTAAAATTATATAATTTATATTATTACTTTAAGTAGTTTTATCGGGACAGTGGTGTGAATATAAATATAAAAATTTGTAAATAACGTCCTAAAATACAAGTACTCATTCACATATTTTAAGTATGACCTAAATTTCAGTGTATTTTTCTTAATCTTATCGATATGGGTAAATTTATATGAAATACATTCCGAAAATAGTATAAAATTATAGTAGAGATAAAATGTATCCTGTATAAGATAAAATATTTAATATGAATATGTATTATTGTGTAAATTGTAATTAAATAATAAAATACACAAATGTATTTCATAATATTCAAAATAATTTTATTCAAATATTGATATTAACTAGAATATTGTAAGTATGAAATTATAAGTTCAGTAGAATAAGATACTTATTTTGCTTATTGAGTCAACTCTGCTTAAATATAAATAATTTTCAGGCTTTTTCATTAAGAATTTTTAATATTATAGTCATTTTTCAATAATAAACATTCCAATAATGAAATTAAAATTAAAGAGTACTTAGGTATATATATCGCGCGGAAATAATTTTACCAATAGTATAAATATTTTTCATTTTTGCATTTTGTTTGCTTCTCTCTTTCCATATTTATGTAATAAAACTTATACTAAATAAATGTATCATACAAATAATTGAATATATAAATAATATTTCAATAAATACAATATGATTATATAGTTAATTAAATACATGTATTGAAATTTAACAATAATTATTCATAATGAGTTTGGAAGGAATGTGTGCACCCTACAAGAAAATCAAACATTTCTTTTGCTTCTTTTATTTTTGTCTTCAAGATATTTCCTGTAAGCTACTTTAATGGAAAACGTGTACCCTATATTCATATATCCCTTTGAAAATATAACACGAATGATATTTTTCAGAACTTATAACTCTTCTGCTTCTTATTGGCGACATAACAATTGAAATGGAAAATTAAATTTTCCTATCCGAAATAGATTTTCCCGTTCCTTAAAAAATATAGGTTTAAACAGTATATTTGAGTTTCCTCAACAATTTTATTTGCTTTTCAACTCAAATATTATTTACTAAGTAATATACGATTTTTAATTCCTATTCTATTATAGTATGGACATATTTCAAATTTAGTCTTTTTATATGATAGCTTTAAAGAAGTTTTACCGTATTCTTAAAATGTTTTCTGTTTGAGAGTCAATCATGTTTATAACACAGCATTTATTTCCTGGAACATAGATACTATTCTTAAATACAAAAGTAAATTACTAGTTTGTATAGTAGTTTTTTTTTTTGAAGAAGGGTTGTGAAAGCAAATGATAAAACCTTGTTTGATATATTTATATATGCTTAGGAATTATTTAAATAGTGAAAAATTATTTAATTTAAATTTACAGTATGAAATGAATATTCTTTTCTGAATTTTCTAATAATATTTCGATACACGTTTCATACATAATCACAAATGTATATTATTTGTTTTGATTATTTATTTATGTTTCTATTAAAAGGAAAGCTAAAGCATGTGAAAAAATTATTTGAAATATTTTGATATATTTAGGAAACACTTGAAAATTAGAAAGTGTGTTAGTTAAATTTTTAGTATGAAATAAACTAGCATATTTGAATTACCTAGTAGTATTTCGATATAACTTTCAGACTTGAAGTACTGAATCAAAATGTTAAGAGCTAAAACATTTTAAGGAAAAGATACAACTGAATAGTTTTAAATTTTAGCAATTATTTCCAAAGTATAAGTCATTTATATACTGTACAATTTTCAGACAAATATTTTAATCAAATTCAGAGCATTCATAAATATTAAAGAAGCACAACCTTACAATATAACATATGGGAGTAATGTTGAATAATCATTGAAAATTTATTTAATGTATTTTAGTAGAATGATAATGTATGCACTTCCTGAAACACGTTGATGAAATTATGAAACCTGTCTCCATTTCTTATATGAAAGTAATATTACAATTATTAAAAATAAAAGCTTATAATGTTAAGGTAAATTATGAGAGAAAAATAAATTTTATCATACCATATCATCTTACTTCATAAAACACTGTTTAAGCAAAAGCATATTTACCGATAACGAATTCCATTATATTAATGATAATGAGATAATTATATATTCGTAGAAACTCCAAGATAACTTGAAATGATTGTTTTAATATTATAGGGATGCAAACGCACGGAGTCGGGAAAAGATATTCCTTTACGTTATCTTAAATTGCAAAAGTTGCACATCATGTTGATGATTCATTAAGTTTTACGCAAGATATTTGGTTTTTCAATTATGTTACAATTATGCCATTTATTGGTATGTGAAATATTGGGCATTTCTAAATAAAAACAAAGTTATGAAGCAAAGCAGATATAACTAATTAAATTAATGTAGCGTTCTTCACAGGTTCTTTTGAAATATTGTTCATAAATCATACAGATGTTTTAATATCACATATTTGTGCTTAAATATTTATCTAAAAAATTTATAAAACTGCTTAAAAGATAACATCTAAAATAATATACTCAAAGGAAACTTAAATAATACTTTAGAGTTCGTATAGTTTTGTCTAAATGTAGTCGAATTAAAAAAATACGAATGTATTAAATATTTATATATAATTGTAATACAGGGAACAAAACTTAATAAATAAATAAGACATTCTCATGCAATGAATATATATATTTCATTAAGTATATTTATATGTATTTTATTCATTTAAAAGAATATAAACATAATTTATCAAACGCACGAAATAAGTAATTTAGTAAAAGCCAAGTTTTAACGAATGTTTTAACCAACAGTCGAAAATGAAAGCATAAGTTATGCTAGATTCAATTGTTATGTAAATAACAATTCTCTATTTTTCATTAATACATATATCTGTATTGTTAATATAAACACAGTTGGTATTTTCTTCCATCCACCAAATTATTTATAACGTCATCAATTTTCTCACTATTTTCTCTTCAATAGGTGGCAGCAATTTTTCTTCTCGTTTGCATAAAAGGACTCCTAACTATTTGCAGATCTAGTAACAAAGATCATTTTTCAAAAATTCCACACACAAGAGAATGAAAGAGAAAAAGAAAGAAAAAGTAAAAACTCTTTAATGCAGTCAGTAGCTCACAGGAGGACAAAATACAAAGAAACAAAATTTAAATAATCTCTTCAGCATTAAAATTTAGCAAATAAAGTTCAGTGAGAAAAAGAGGAATGACGTGTTATTTATTTTCCACTCAATCCTATTTAAGGATTTGCATCTTAGATCAGAAAATCGGCTGACTTTGTTTGAGCTACGCTAAGCGTTGAAAGCCGAGAATGCAAGGAAAGTTAGATAAATTACTCATCCTATCCGTAGATGGCTATCACTCAGCTATTTTTCTACTTATTTCTTTCAATAGGTATTTCTTTAATGCCGTTTATAAATGTTCCTCCTTCTGACCTTACAATCAGTGCTTAGTTTAGTTGGGCTGAACAATTAAAATAATGAGGGGAGTTAATTTAGATAGTTATATAAACATTTTGTATAATATTTTGTTTAATCCCTTAAATGTAAGCAGAATTGATACAAAACCTTAATTTTTCTAAAAAGTTTCTTTAAGATAAATTAATGAAGAATAATATCAGTAACAATTGGTGCAAAGTTTGGTGTGTAGAAAACAAATTTAAAAGCGATGCTGCAACCTGATCAAGCTGGTTCATAATTTTTACTTGCATTTAACATTTTTACTAATACGTAAAAGAATGTTATAAATACAAAATATATTAACAATACTTTAAGAGTATAAATCTAAAATGTGATATACCTTTACATATCTAAAGTATATAAGTGCTTGATAATGCAGTTTCAGCCCAAAACCAAAAATACTTTATTGATAATTAGCAGTCTTATTAAATGTTTATATGATAAACCTTAATGATACCCATTTAAACCCATTACTTTAAATTATGTTTTATTTTTCAGCTCTTAATAGATTAGAAATGATATACGAATAATTTTGTAAAACTTAGCTTGAAACAATGATAAAATCAATCATATCTAAGATGAAATGACCTAATCATAAACTGTCAAAAATTGTCTATCTACATTATTTCTTCAATGTAAATAGAAGTTAAGTTATCATAAATTTTAACTATGCATATTGCAATGCATACAAATATAGTAATTTACGAGTGGATTTCTTGAAAATGTACCTCTAAAACGCCAAAATCAAAAATAATTGCGCCTACAACATTGCCTCTGTTTGCTTATTGCCATAAAAGTAATATTAATTAATTTTATTTATATATTATGGATTATCTTAATACCTTCTTATTAAGGACAATTATGTCTCTGTATAATTTTGCATGAGCTTTGTAAATAATATATTTTTCAAATATATTCTACATTTTTCTCCTTCCATCATAGCTAATGATTATTAAAGTTGTTGTGAACTATAAGTATTATGCTATACATAGCGATACTAGACTCATTAATTTTAATATTATAAATACTGTTTTTATATGTGACTAGACACTAAATTGTTTTTCACTAATTACTTTGGTTTGAAAATAACTTTTTATGTCTAGAGAGTAATTTAATTTTTTTTTTAAATCTAATACAAATATTTTTTTTCGTAAAATTTTGTTATAAATTTATTGATGTTAGATTACATTAATATGCTTTCTTAAAACAGCAACAAAAGAATTTATCTTCTCAGAAACAGTAACAGAAATTACATTATGCATATTTTATAAAGTATGTTGCCATGCGAAACTTATATTCTTAAGTTTAAGTATTTTGCAATTTTTTACTTAATTCTCAGAACTTCAAAATTTTAGTAATTACACTTTTCCAATACAAGAAATATCGATTCCTCTGCTGACATGCTGTTGTTATTTCGTTCGTGCAGAATTATGTTACGTAATGCAATATAAATTATACACATGTGTTTTCTTATCAAACAGTTGCGATTTTTTAAATTAAATACTGTAAATATTTTTTTTTAAATCGAGTACTATGCACATTACAAATTAATTATTAGAAGAATTGAAATAGCTTTTAAAAAGTTGCCTCCCATAATGTATTACTATTCAAAAATTATATTTTCGAAATTCTGTTAAAATTTCAAGTTTTGATATCGCAATTTGTAAGTAAAAGAGTCATCCTCGGCTGTAAAAATAGTCAATATGTAAAATTTAGCTTTTTCCTTGTTATAAGGATTTAAAATATTTTTTACGTACGCTTTCATTTCCCTTTGTAAAACTTAAATATAAATATATTCATCCCCAATCTTTTCTACATACATCAAGATTTAAAAAGGACTGCGCTTCTCAAGGTGATTTCATTAATCATTATGTCGGAATGATTATTGGTCAGCAATAGATGGCACACATATGACACCTAAAATTCTTGAATAGAAAACAACAGGAATAATTTTCTATGTCTTTGGATAGACAGACAAAAAATATATATTCAGCATTAAATTTTGATAGAATAGAATGCTTATAATAATCATATTTTAAATGCGACGAAATTGTATTCGGTGATATCCTACTGCAGCATGTGTCCATGATCAGATTATCCATAGACTTGATTCTTGAATCATTGAACTAGTTCATTTTTTTCATCAAAATATATTTCTTATAATATCATTTCTATCACTTTCAATATCTCTCATAATTTCATGGCCGGCGGTTTTCGTTCAGTATCGGGTTCGGTCCTTGATCGCTAAAGAAACGCCGTGTAGCTGGGGCTGATACACGTTAAATCTGTCAGAGTCCAAAGTCCTCCCATTGGCGTGGTGGGGAAGTTAGGAGAGGGGGTGCTGGTCCTCGTCACTTGACCTAGGTACAAAATTACGATGTTCGACGCAAATAACCATCGCATTATATAAAAACTAAACTAATCTCTCATAATAATAGGATGTATCAACAAAATTTTATTACTCTGTTAATATATATGTATGAAAATCACTATTACTCTGTTAATATATATGAATGAAATCTAATGCGTACGTTTATTTCTGTTACGTTCACAAGTAATATGATCGTTTCTGTCTAATACGTTCAATCTCTGTTTGATGACTTGCTGTGCTATTCAAGGTGAAGAACTGTTATTGCCTAGATTTGCTAGAACTATGCTGGAACTTTATGACATTTAGAAGTATGCGTATTACATTTTGAAAGTAGCTAATATTGCTACTTTACTTATAGAATTTTAATGAGTTTGATTTTTACTATCATTGAAGATAATGCATCTTTAGCAACTAATTTTAACAATTTAATCATATAACGTAACTTCTTTGATGCATATATCATCAGTGTTAAAACGAATTAAAAATTAATTTTGAAACAAGCTCAAAATATATTCAGAAATAAGACAACTAGAACATTCTGGTGTGTTAATCGATTCTAGCTGGTCTTTTGACATTCGGATATTTGATCCGATTCCAAGCGTTTCGCACAATTACTCATCTCCAAACAAGACGAAGAAAGTAACAATAGGTGTCGGAGGGGCCCTGTCATTGAACATCATCCTGATTGGCTCAACCCGTGATAGAAGACACGCTCTTATTATCCAAATGGGTTTCGTGTCATACTTCTGAATAGATAGCACCAAGTAATGGTTCGATAATGAGGATTCGCATTTCGCTTTCAGCGGAGTTTTCGAAGACAAAACATGAACCATGTGATTCCGCTAATTTCCCCAACTAGAACATGGCGACTTTCGCACCGGAGTTGAGAATGGAGTGTTTCAAGGTGTGTTAGCGTTTAGTTCGGAATTTAAACTAGCTTTTAGTTTCGAATTTCTGCTGTGAAGCGACTGGCACTTCGGCATTTGTGAGTTAGATCATTGAAAAATCGATAAAACGTATTTATTTATAAACATTGTGTCAAATATTTTCAAAGATGGGTTTGTTTTCACCTGTTTATAATTTTTAAATACTAGATCATTTTAATTCGAACCTCTTTACAGAATAACATTGAGTAAAAAAATATTTTTAGAATGTGATGTTGAAATATTTATCAGAATTTACAAGATCAAAAGAGCAAAATAAAATGAATTATAAAATTATTCATTTTATTTTATTAAATTTCCATGAGAAATGCTGCATTTGGTATTTGTTTAAGATAAAGTAGTTAGCGAGAGTGGTTGGCTAATGAAAGCTGTATAATTTTAGATTTTAAAATTTTTTGACTGCCTAATAGATTGCTTAAAGTTTTCCATACTTATTCACTTCATAAGTATTTTAACTAGATTATTCCTTAAGTAAATCTATATATGTAATTTAACATTTTACATTCAATGAAAATGAAGCGGCGTATTTGTTTTTAACTATCAAAACACTTGATTTAATGTATGATTTAGAATTTTAAAATCTGTATTTTCAATACAAAATATTTTGACTGTGATCTTCAATACAATATATTTGACATTTATTTTAATCAAACGTACCTTCAAAGCTCTGCATCTTTAACGAGAAATTCACTTTAAATTAATGCTTATAAACTACTTGTGAGTTATAAAATTATAATTGTGGTGAGATACCAAATAATAGATTCAAGTCCTGAATTGGATTTGAATCATATAATTTTCATTTCATTTTACCTTCCTGATATTATTAATGAAATAGTAAATAATGAAAACTAGAAGTAAATGTATTGTAATAAACATCAGAGTTTTATTCTTTATAAATAATTATAGTTAACTTTTGAATGGAGGAGGAAGGAAATAATTTCAGTTACAATCTTAATCATAAATATTTTAAATGAAGTTCCTAACATATCTATAGTATTAATGAATTATAATTAATCGTAAATGTTTGTGTCATTCATTATGAAAAAATAAGAGGTAACAAAATTACTTTATCAAATAATTAGATTCTTTATGATTTAAATAATTCCTCTCATGACAAATAAGTACTGAAAATTAAATATTTTAACTCTAACTAAAAAAAGAGTGTGCGTAATGTAAAAAATAATGTTTATCTTTTCTCTTCTAAATATTTATCTTACTAATCCCGAATCAGAGTTAAATTCCCAAAAAGATTGAAGTAGAAACTATTTTATGGTGAATATAGTCGAATATTTTATTTTTTCCTGATTTTTTTTAAAAAAAATAAATCCTTACTCCTTAATTTAAATACACATTGGATGGAAAGAAATCTGAGAAAAAAAATTTACAAAAACTCACAAACTTTGACAGATTCAAATAATAGAAAAAGAAAAGTTAATTAAATAACAATAACTTCTTTTATTTCAGAATTTTTATTCAAGACTTTTCTTGTTTTTCAGATCTTCAAATGTTTAACAAGTTCTTTATTTTATTTGTTTTGAATCATTTTAACAAACATCTCACGTTTTATTGAATTTCTGTCTAACTGAACGGAATGCCAAGTTTACTTTATTGAACGATGTTTTGAATTCAATGCTTTTCCAAAAAAAAAGAAACTATTCTTATTCAATCACTTAAAAGATTTAGTACAAATTCACTCTTATGAAACTTGATTAATTTAAAAATAAACTCATCATCTACTTAATCTTATCTTTTAATCAAATTGTGTTAAAATTTATATATTGTACTTAAATGATTAATTTCTTCTACCCCCCCCCCCCCCACAAAAGTTTCAAAGGTCTGGGGTTTCATTGCTCAATTCATCTTTATTTTCACACTGCACTTATAGTCTTCTGTAAAAAAAATAAATAAACTGTTTTTAGCTTCTGTTTATTTTATTGGATGATACCATGTTAATGCATATAAGAATGTCTTTGTAAATCGTTTTGCTTCATATGTATAATAATTTCCTTTTGTGTATTATAATGTTTAATAGTATTTTTACTAAGAAGGATATACACTTAGACACACACTCTTTTCTTTAAAATGTAAGTTTATATTTTTGTTTATTCAATTTTTATTCATATGATGATTATCATTTCTGAGTAAAGTTCTCAGTTTTGATTGCATAGGAAAAATAAAAAGAAAAAGTTAATATATGTTTCATTATTCCAAATTTGTGTAATATGCGCTTTTTAATTGTAAAAGCAAATTATTCGTATTTTAGAAGAAAGTAAGATAAAAAAAGAGAATTTATTTTCTTTCATGCTAAGACTTTATCATATTTTTCCGAATACTTTCCTCATTATCTTAGAGAACATTACATATTTTGTTGTATTATATAACATAAAACATAAATTTATGTTTTATGTGGTTTCTCATATCTGAGATATAACTGACTAAGATAATACGAAAGCTTATACTTTTTAGAAGAAAAAAAACCTTCACTATAACAAACTCATAAATTATAAAAATAACCTAAATATTTAAAAAAAAAAAATATTTACATACTGTTTACATTAAAGTAAATGATCAATTTATGTTTGTACTTGATCATCTAAATATTTCAAAAACCTTTACACCCAATTTGAAAAATGTAAAATAAATTTCTGCTGCAAGGTGATAAAAAAGAATTATTATTATTTTTCTAAAGTGAATATAAGTTTAAAATTAATATCATTTATTTTACTCATAAAAAGATAAATAAATTGTAAATATGTGTTCTTACGATCATATTTTCTTTTTTTTTTTTGGTTTAACAAACTCACCACACATTTAAAACATCTATTTGAAAAGTATGAAACATTCTTTAGCTATACAAATATCAATTATCATGAAACTCCAACATTTTTATCTCGTGTATGTAATATATAAGCATAACACATAAATAAGAAGTAAATCACAAATGATCTAATTTTACATTCAAGCACTCAACACTTAAGGCTGAAAAGTTTCCACGGAAATCCTCATTGATTGTGAGTGTTACATGCAATCAAACTGAACAATAAACCAAGTTAACATGAATTCAAACAAGGTATTTGAAGCTCATTGTGAATTGCAGTTTTTTTTATTTAATTTAATAACCTTAATTCTAAAAAATATCGTAATAAGGCTTTGTTAAATATATAACTAAATACAATATCCTATTATTCACAAAGGAATTTCCTTTAAAATTAGCAAAGATAAATTACAAAAAAAAAAAAAAAATCTTCAACATGATCGATTTATTAATCAAATTTCTTGCCAATATTCCTTCTTTCACCACCACGCAATTTATTGAATAATGACAATGCTTCACTCTACGTAAGAGTTTTAAAAAAAGCTGAATGAAAAATTGAAATGAGTAATGAGTTTTCCTTCACCATGAATACATCAATGCGAAAAAAGTGATAAATCATAAACCAAAACGGTGCGTTTGAGGTATAAAGTGTATTTGCGTGTGCCTTGATGCACTTTTGGTCAAGTAATTATGGAACAATTCAGTGTATTCCGTTTCTGCATATTGCATCTTGTCATTGAAATTTTATTTAATTCGTATGGTTCTTTCTCAAATGGGTCACTAATTCAATAATTGGTTAGTGGAGGAATGCTATATGCACTTATTTCTGTTTATCTGTATTTAAGTTTGACTTTTATGAATGTATTTTATGTCTCTAATGAATAAAGCTCTATATGCCTATAATTTGTGCTTTTATACATACTGTAGGAATACTTCAATGTATATATAAAAGTTGGAAATATATATATTGCATATCCAGTTTCCAATCAATTTTAGAAGAAAATATGAGTATGTAATTTCTAGAGATAATTTTGCAAATTTGGTTTTAATGCGCCAATTTAAGAATCAAAATATAAATTTGATTAAAACGTAATTCTATTAAGAATTTCGATAATATGTAAAGTTTATTGTTTGATTCACTTATATTATTATATATATATATTGAAAGGCAAAGTTCGAACATATTAAAAATGACTCTAAACGTTACTTTTATGCATTAGAATTTTTAATTCAATATAACAATTTTAATACATAACAAAAAAGTGAAAGCATGTACAATTTGTTTGATATGTAAAATCGCCTTTAAAATTGTACTAAAATGCAAAAGTCTTTTGTATATTCTTTTGTTTTTATATTCTATAATATCCAAAAGGTCATCATAAAAGAAAAAGGGAAATACTTATACTTCTATTCTGAAGTACTTACGTTCATTCCTGTTAATTATATGATTTCGATGGAAGATGTAATATCAATAAAATAGATTAAAAATCATTCTAAATGAATTAATAAAACACGAAGTGAACCCTCATGAAAATCTGTCAAAAGACTATTTCTTGGAGAGTACGCATTAAGGTTAACTTTTGAATAGTATCAAAATTAGCGCATGTCTAAAAGTGGGAAATACATTAATTAGGAACACTAATAACAATAATGCATACAGATGATATTACGGTAAATACTAGCACTTTAAAGGAAAATAAGCTTCAATCTTAACACTTAGAAAATATTGCTTTTCTTGATGCATGTTTGCCTTCTTTCTTTTTTTTCTTTCTTCCTTCTAGTTGAGAATTTTAAGACCCATACATCTTTAAAATTTAATTTTTTTCAAAAATCTAAAACTAAAAGGGCTAACGAAAAGCAATATAGTAAAGTATTGTTAATCCAGGATAATTTTGTTTGATATTCGATTCATTTCATGTTAAAAGATACAAAGTGATGATTTACTTCATTAAATACCTTCTGTATAAACTTGACTTGACGTACTTTTGAAGTTATCTTCGTATGAAATCTATTGCCGTCTTAGAATACTTAAATATATATTTAATAGAACAAAGTGTAAATTAAGAGTCATGATGTATTTCTAAGAATTCGGTTCTATTCAGCTGGGTTATTTATTGTTAAGTGATTTTTTTTTAAACACTCGAAACTGATTAAACCATTATTCCTTTCTTTGATATTTCTTGAAAATACTAAAAGAGTTAGTCATTATGATAAATAGAAAAATAATGATCCACACTATGAATTTGTAAAATTAAATGTTAATATATAAAACAATGGATCATTTGGCATATTTATTTAATTTTAATGTAGATAAAAAAAATTTGAAATAAATTTAATAATAAAATTTACAAATAATAAGTTAGAAAGAAAATACTTGAGTATATATGGTTTTAAGTGGATAAAATATACTTTATAGTTATGATTAATAATTCCATCCAATTCAATTCATGCTTTAAAAACCTACCTGAAAGAGTGGATCATATTTTCCAAGACTTACATGGTAAAGTTACAAAACAAAAACTTCTTCATTAACATAAATTTAACAGATGAAATATATATAAAGTCCAAAATACCATATCGGTCATATGCACATCCTAAACAGAACGATCTTATTTCGATGCAAACCAATATAAAAAAAAGACATGACCTCTGCAGCATTATCAAAAAAAAAAAAAGAAAGTGAAATGAAAAAAAAAATAATCTTCCCTTAAAGCAAAAAAAGTTGAAGTCAGCTCGTTTCAAATTTCTGAACTTGATTAAGAAACGGCCTCGACTCACATTACCTTAGCACTCCGACGTAAGGATCTCTCTCAATTTTTTCCCTATCCCTGTCCCACTACCTCCCTTTGTTAAATCTTCTCTTTCCCTCCTCTCTTTTCCATTTCTCGATTCGTGATCAGAAAGTTCAGAGACAAACAGCAGCCCCTTGTATTAGAGCAATTTAACAGAACATAACGAGTAACTCCTTTGTTGTCTCCAAGTACAGAGTTAACAAGTTTTCTTCGCCTCTAATTCGTTTAGGGCCTACATGTTAAGGCAATTGGGGCTCTAACAAAATGGGAAAAGATCAATGCAATTATCTTTGTGTTTTCTCTATCTCTATGGATCAAAATAGAAAGTGGTTTTATTAAAGTGCCTTAAAAATAAAGAAACAATTTGTATAAATTAACATTTTCTTTCGGAGAATGCAGCTACATTTTCAATCCTAAACTACATGTAATGAAAAGGATTTACGCAAAACAATTTAGGTCTTACTTTAGTTTAAAACTTTATTTAGAAAGCTACAAAACTGTATCAATTTATTGATATGAGTTTTATAAACAATAATATATGCAATATTAACTTTAAGAGATTATTGCACAAAACAATAACCTATTGTTGTTTGATCATAACAAAATTCATGCAAAATTTTAATTTGTGTATGTCCGGAAACATATTTTAGATATATATTTATGATATTTTAAGTCAGTAGCATTTCTTACCATTTTTTTCACTACTGTTTAAATTGTTACTTTTCATTAAATTTATCAGAAAAAATTAAAATATTTTTTGCATGTAGGTCAACAAAAATAATGAATTTTAATTAATTGCTTTTAATTAAAAATTTTAAGTAGAATACAATATTTAAATTTTATATTTATTTTTTTAAAAATTCTATATAAACTATTTTAAAAAAGTAAAATTCTTAAATAAATTTTCGATAATTAAGTCAAATATGTGATTCGTTTATTACACAAAATATATTTTTAAAACATCGTGGCTTTCAAATAATTGAGTCACATGGAAATTTAAAATAAGTACAAAATGTGAAATATCAGAATAGTTGTAAGGAAAACAAAGGACTTGATATATGAAAATTCCCCTAATTATGAAAAAAATCCTTGATGACATTGGAATAATCCGATTCAAATAAGTGTTCATCTATAAAAAGTCATTCTTAAAGCGTTTTAAGATGCAGAACTGTTTTACCATAATTTAAATATAAGGCTTTAAAAGGGAAATCTGTTCGCAATAATTTAAATGTAAATTTTATAAATGTCATTTAGAGGATCAACAAATACAATGAAATGAAACAAAAAAAATGAGCATTAATATGATTGTAATAACTAAAGGGACTAAAGTAAAGAAGTAAAGATAGATTAAAATAACAGACATATAATTTTCACGAACTTAAATAGTATCATGTTTGAAAAGTAAAATGACTACTAATCAACAAAGAAATATTTATAGAATAATATGTTCACAAAAGTAAGTAGTACTTTGAACAAAATTATAAAATTCCTATACGTAAACTCACAAAGATAATTTGATTGTTGTCAGAGGTTTGTCAATACATTACATACATACATACATACATGCCAGCTACATACATACATACATATATATATATATATATATATATATATATATATATATATATATATATATATATATATATATATATATATATGACATATATATATAAATTGTAAGCGAATGGTAGTTTCCTCCTTTCTTTTTCTTTTGTAAAGTTTAGTTTCAGATTTATAAAATTTTATGTTATGCACTCTTTCAAAACTTTCTGAAAACGGGGATTTCGAGATTTGTCGTGTTCTGTCATAATCTACTTGATTTAGATCATTCACAAAAATTCCGAACACTGAGCAATGTGTCCAGTTTTGATTAATGATAACATTTTTTAGCTTTAAAACTATTTCCTACAATAATACATCTCATTTTAATTGGATGTGTACTTATTATTATTTATAAATAGTTTTTATAGCTGACAAAACATAATGTTGAAGTGTCTTCCCTGAAATTGTTTGTTATTATTAAAATTATAAAAGAAGAAATATAAACAAGGGGAGCGGTAATTATATAATATTATTGAGAGTGGT
The DNA here is from genome assembly GCA_019974015.1 of Nephila pilipes. Taxonomy (NCBI): domain Eukaryota; kingdom Metazoa; phylum Arthropoda; class Arachnida; order Araneae; family Nephilidae; genus Nephila; species Nephila pilipes. The sequence continues at coordinate 265,162 of BMAW01082943.1, read as the reverse complement.
AAGTATATAAAAAATTAAGGTTTTTATACAAAAAAAATGAATTTTTTAAATAAAAATATAAATTTAAATTTTATTTTGCTGATTGATTAATAATAATTTTAAAAATACAATTAAAAATAGCAAAAATATTAAATTCATTTTTACTTTGTGTAACAAATTCACAGAACATTTTATATTTATAACATTTTTCAATGTTTTATACACAAAATTTATGAGAAAAGTTAAATTACAGAAAATGCAATA
>BMAW01082943.1:253368-264894 GCA_019974015.1 Nephila pilipes | reverse complement strand
TGGTGTAAACATACCGTTCTTTTATTTGTAATAGTTTAGATAAATTAAATATATATGTAAAAGCCGAAATACCACTGACTGACCTCATCACGAGACTCAAGACTATACAACCCGATTGACTTGAAATTTAGCAGAGTTACTTCCAGTTGTGATGTAGACGCTCACTTAAGAACGGTCTTACGGAAGTCTTGTCCTCAGAATGCAATTTTCATCCGTTAATCTTCTCTTATCCATCGGTTATGTAAATTTTGGTGACTTTATCGCCAAAAATGATATGAGCGACGCCAAAAGGAATTTATATATTTTTATGTATACTGTGTATTGTCACCAATTAAGCTTTACTTGGTGAGATTGTGAAAGTGAAAATGAAAACCACATGAATACCATTGAAGGCGCAAAGAGGCAAGAATTTGCGAAGAATTGGCAAGATTTTGTGAAGGGGCTCTTTAGTGAAATTTCGTGAAGTCAAAAATTAGAGACGGCACAGATTTAGCGATACAAATAAGTAAGTTTGGAATCCCACGGTTGGTGAAAGTGCAGTTTAACCCCAAAACTTAGCGTGATTTTGAAAAACGCTAAAATGGTTACTTCATACGCAGTAGCGCACATGCAAAACAATCGTCGTTTACTGGAGAACCTCGCTACATGTATGAACGAACTCAAGATGCTATGACATACATAAGACATTTTGGACGTCCCGACTTGCACGACTTTTGGTTTTAGAATTGAAGATTTAGGACAAAAGTTTTATGATAGACACAGGGTCATTGTGAGGGTATTTCATTTCAAAGTTAAGCACTTGAACTTGATGAATCTTCTAACAAAAGGTTGTATCTTTTTAATAATAGATGTAACATGTAACACATCGATCAATAACTCCCGAGACTAACCCAGAGATGGCGCCTGAGAAACCATAACCAGCTTTTAGAGCTACCTGCTTGAAACGTGTCAAATTTAGTCTCGACCAGGAAAAAGGTTTTTGAAGTGAAGTGAAAAGGTTGTTTTTCCAAGTGGGTGCGCGATTGCTTGATGGAACAAAAACAGCAACGAGTCGATGATTCAGAAAGCTGATTATCAGCTATTTACCTCTCGCAACAAAAAAAGATTTTGCGAAAAAAAGTTCTTTTGAAAAAAAAGATTTGGAAAAGCTGTTGAACGGGGATTGTATCACCCAAAAGGTGATTAACAAAAGGTGTTATGTTGATGAATAAAAACATTTTGCAAAAAAAAGTTGTTTCAATCGTTGACTCTTGAGTTATTGACTGATGTGTATGCCGGTGGAATGGGTTCATCCATACATATATATGGGGTGTGACTTCGTACCCTTAAATTATTTTCTTATATTTTGAAAGTGGTGGATAAACCATTATTAAAGCAATCAATTAGCAATACGTAACTGAACGAAGTACAACATTGAAACTGAAACTTGGCACACAGCTTAGCAAAATATGATGCACTATGTAATGTTTTACTAAGTGTGCACTGCCAAAAGATTGCAAACATACATTTAAAAATGAGTTATAAGAACTGGAATTTGATCGTAAATTTCGATTCTGCTCAAATTCCGACAAATATAATAGGCTGACCTTATGTTGTCATGGATACCCTAAGTGTTGTTTGGAATTAAATTGACCCTGCATTTTATTAATGAATGCTATTAAGTTAATTGAAACGAAGGGTGTAATTGTGAAATAGGGAAAAGATAGCGTGCGTTACAAATTTAGAGAAATGTAAAAGTGCTACTGCTTTTTTGTCGACACTCAAATATCATAGTATCCAAAACTTTATTTCTCTAAACTGCCCCTAAGTGGCCAGTTTTGCAGTAAATATAGAATAATATTAGGCTACTCTGCTCACGGAAAAATGTAAAGTAAAATATGTCTAGATCTAAAGTACAAAAATGGTTAATATTGAACAATTACGAAAAAAATGTGCATAGAAGCTTAAAACTGTGAATGGATATTAGTCGCTATACCATATGCGCGTTTGTGCTTCCCTATCATATCAATTACTTTTATTTTAGTATTTATTAAATTGTAAGTATAAGGGAGAAAATAATTTCTTTTTCCTTTATAAGAAGGAAATCATATCGGTATTTTTAAATAAATTGTAGTTGAATCGTTTTAAATCAGATGAACTTTGAAATAATAGAGACTAGTTTTAAATTATATTTTATTTAAGAATGTAATGAGTTTCTATATAATTTTATGACTTTAAACACTGTAGTATATAACTGGGTTTAAAAAACGGAGAAGAAATTAAATATAAATGATGGTTAGTGGGATTTTATGAGCTTTTAATGAAGCTCGAATTCAATTTAACAACATTAAATTTCTATTACTTCAACGTTACCCATTTGAAGATCCAGTTTTACTATGAAAAAAATATATATTCAGTTTTTTTTTGTATCTACACGTTATATAAGCAGAAATAATGCTAAGTTAGCAGAAAATAATAATTACAAAATATGAACTTTCTCTCTATTGCTTAAAAACTCAAAGGGCATTCAATAAATAAAATCTCAATTTGAAAAATATGTAACATCTAATACTAAGTCAATAGTTTTATATAATCTATTAAAATTGAGCTCATTAACTTGTAACGCACTGTATTTTTTAAATTTTATTTATTATAATATTTAAAAAAAAGATATTTGAATTTTAAAAAACATATTACTAAGGATGTTTTTTTTACACATGATGAAATCCAGTGTATTTTGTAAGCTCATTTACTGCTATTTCTTTAACTATTGATTGTATGCTCTTTATTACGTAGATTGTCTAGATATATATATATATATATATATATATTAAAAAAAACAAAAAATTCCTTCACCGAAAAAGATTTATACAAATCTTAAGGAGAAAAAACAACACATTTTTGATTTAATAATTTGTGAATAAGATATTTGGTCTTATATTATATTTAAACTGAAGCATTTCGAACTAATGTGTGTGTTTCTGCTAATGCTTAACATTTGTGTTAGGGAAAATTTGGTACATTCTTGTTCATTAGACAATGGCTATTGAATTTCGAGCTTGTGTTGAGGCATCATTTTTTAATTTATTTAGCTATCTGTAACAAATTATGTGATATGTTGATGGGAAAATGTGTCAGTTTTTTCGTCATGAAGTATTTCTACTTATTCTGTTCCCAATGATGGTGTATATTTATTACTGTGTGTCGATACTTTAAATAACTTAATAATATTTATTAGTTTTGATTCACTTAGCATTACCTTTTTAAGCCGTAAGTCACAGTAATTTCCATTTATTAGTTTTCTTAAGAATTGAGAATACCGCATTCCAAATTGTCTTCATATTATGCCAAATTCTCCTCACAGCTCAATAGAGGATAATTTAAAATAGACGGAATATATTTAATGACTTTGGCATTGACTTATTTTATAAAGAGATTTTTTCCCATAAATGTGGATTTCAAATGAAAATAGTTATCTTTTTTTTTAAGAAATGACTCTATTCTTTAGATTGTTAATAAGAATCATGCGTGACTGATTTTGGCACTCATTATTCATTTCCTTTCATGATATGAGTACATTCCAATTTTGTTCTAATTACTTAAATTAGACGTGTACATTTGTCAAAAGAAAAGACAGCTCGAAGATAAAGAATTAGTTGGAATGACAGTTAATAAGAAAGTGCTGTTTGTGGAAAAATTGACTTAGGTAAGTTATCTTAATCTTATCTATTTACAGTAAGAAATGATAGTCATTGTTGAATAATAATCATAAAAAAGCAAATTAAAAGAATAAGAGAAACGAGTTTGTACATCATTTTCTCCCATTAAATATTTCAAACTTTGACATTAAAGCTATATAGTAATCTTTTTAGAAACACAACATTTTCCATCTTATTTTAATATTCTGTTATTTTTTGGAAAAAAAAAAAAAACCCTTGAATGCTATGTCGTAACAATTCTTAAATTAAGGATATTTTAAAATTTAAACAGAGGATAGTGCTTTAGATGAATAAAGTTTTTTCACTTGGTATTAGTATGCTACTTTTGGAAAAATATTTTTATAAAGCAGATGATTTTGCTAAAGAACTGACCATGTAATTTTATTTTTAAATATTGGTTTTAAGTTACATTTAATATATATAAAATAACATTTCTGGTGCACTAATACATTAATTAATCCATTATACAAATTGCTCTAAATGTTCCTAGAAATCATCCTGTGAAATAAAAAAAAGTTTCAATAATTCTTTTGAAGAGAATTTTAATTTCATTAGTTTGTAACTACATACCTTATTTTAAAACTGGATTTAGTTTAATCATTTTTTAAAATTTATGGGTTATTAAAAATTTTCAAACTTAAATAAAGCTTATTCAGTATTAATAACTATTTATAGAACACATTTAATATCTATATTTAAACTACCTAACAAAATTTCGTCTTCTTCAGTGAATTATAAAAATACGTTAAGATATATTCAAAAAGAAATATTTATTTGTCTTTTGTCTAGCCTGAATTTGTATACATAAAATTATTTTCTTCTTAACTTTGTTAAAAGGTATTTTCTCAAATTCTCTTTTATGAACTCCTTCTCTAATAAGTTTAGATATTTTCAATCTATGATAAAAATGCAATAATAAAAAAAATAAACAATAGATTATAATACCATTCTTGAGAAAGACATTTTACCAATTTGACATAATAATGAAATTATTAAAGTATTACCTTTCCCTGAATGAATTGCATTCTAAATAAAAGAAAAATGTACCGTTATACATTTTTCAATTTTTCTTTTCAAGGAGCAATATACGTCCAATGTTAATAGTTATAAGCGTTTTTCTATTATAATTATAGATATTTAACTGAATAATGTAATGTGTTTCAGAAGTAATGAAACTTTTGTATAGGAGTAGAAAATGAGTACTGTTTCAGCATTTTACTAGCATAATATACTAAAATTTCTCTTAAATTCTGCTCTGCCCTGGACTCATATTCGATAGTGATAGCGAAGAAACCTAAATTGATTTTACAAAACAATCAGTGAAAATAAGAAAATACCGATATTGAAAACAATAGCATGCATTTTATCTATTCCTCTAAAGTGTAGTTTAACCCAACAAAATAAAGGCATTTCTAAAATAGTATTTATTGAAGAACTTATCGTGAGTCTCTTGATGTTCTAGCATCCACAAAGAAAGTTCAGTCCTCTTGAGACCTTCGTGAGAATTTCGCGTGAAATTTACGTAGGTCTCCAAGGTGCAAACGTCGTAATATGGATGTTCTTCGCACGTGAATGAAATCACTACTCTAAGTTAACTTCTTGTGCTTTCTCGTGGCGTTAACGCCAGTTTTGAATAGCACAGCAAAAAAACTGTTTTGGTCAGTGTTGAATTACGCCTTTAGAAAACAACTGATTTTTTCAGAATAATTTCATGTATTTAAATTAAATGATTTGAGTGAAATTAATGTACATTTTAATACGTAAACGAGTGTATTAAAGAATATTGTAATGAATATTACACAAATATGTTGCAATAGCTTAGTTACATTATTACTAATTAAAAAATTGTGTTAAACTGTGTTTTTAGTTTGCTATTTATAATTTAATTTTTTTTAGCACTGACATCCTTTATACAATCCATTTAGTCATTGCACTGCACACAGATTTTATGTCATACATTTTTTCGTGAATTAATTTTAATTGAATCTTATATATATTTCTGAAAAAAATTACATTCATAAAAATCATATGTTCAAGCCATTATTGTTAATTTATTTCTTGTAATATTGAGAATTTTCTACTTGTGGAATCATCAATATATGTCATTGTTCTCAATTTCATTGATAAATTAAATCATGTGTCAATGCTTATTTTTTCAAAATGGTTTCCAATATTTGAAGGAAGAATTTAAATTTTAAATAATTTTACCATCCTGATTCAGTTTATATATTTGCATAAGATTTATTTATATTATGCTCCTATTTATTGTATACTTATTATCAAGAAAGTAAACGAGGCTTTTATATGAAGAGAGAAATTGTTGATATCCATCCGCATATTTTTTCAGAATAACATCCAATGAACGGCCAATATATAGTATTTTTTTTACTAAATGAAAGACATGCATTTATAATTCAAATATTATAAGTCAATCAAATTGATCTCATTTTTGTATGATATACATTTGTAAAATCAATTGTTGACAGCTCTGTAGTGTGAGAAATTCATATGCAGAGTTAGATAATTGTTTTGTGTTTCGTTTCATAATAATGAGCAAAGTTTCCAATGCTATGAGAATTTCAGTTTTTTAAATCACTGCTCATTTGTTTTTATATAAAAAAAATATCAATTTGTAATATTTTGTTTTATTTTGAAAATTTTCTTATTAAAAGGTACAAAAAATCTGGTATTTAAGAATGTGTAACAATTTGGACTAATTAGCAAGAAATTTATGCAATTATCTCATTTTTATTTTGAGGCTGTACCTGAAGTATACATCAGCACAAAAATTATTTCGCTTCAGTTAAATCCAATAATTTAACTATTTTGCACTTCACTAATAAAACAGCAATACCATTATGATAAACTGCAAAATATGCTTAGAACGGATAGATATATTATTAATAATGCACCTACTTATCAAATGATGAAATAAATAATTTCATATTTGTTTTGCCCTCTTTAATATGCAAAATAAATAAAACTAAAAGGAAGCATTAGCAAAATACAAAATGAAAGACAATACCTTTTAGGAGAAAATAATGAAAATATTTTTCCATGTACATATTTAATATATTAACTGCATTACCGCTCATCATTAGAAAGATAATTAAATACATTATTTATGAACTTGAATCATTACATAAATCCATTACAAAATTCACAAATGTAATTCAAATACAAACGTGTTCCGAATTCGGATTTCATTACATTGTTAAATATTGCCAGTTTATATGAAAAAAATATATTTTTAAATGAAAGAAACAGATAACACTGCCTAAGTTAAACGATAGGTTGCTCTCAGTAGCCATCATTAAAGAAGGGAATCCTAGAATCAGGTACATTGGAAATATTTCGGCATTGTTTCCTCCCAATGATACTTTAATTTTAATTTTAAGTAAGCGTAGAACATAAAGATTATTTAAAAAAAAGATGGTTCTTAAAATGGTTAGTTAAATTCTGAAAGCTTATAAAATCAAAATATTTTATTTCAAAAGTATTTGAAAAAAAAGGTTTGACTTATTAATTCGTGGTTAAAAATGGCTGGTGTGTCTGATGATCCGTTTTAAGATCTTGTAGTTGGTTCGACTTGGAAAAGTTCGTGTGGACCACCGAATCATGCCTCAGAGGAAATCAATATGCGCATACATTACCTTAGGAACGTTTTAACTAAGTGCTTTTGCTTGCGTTACTTCAAGAATTTTATGTGGAAATGAAGTATGAAAAAAAATAAATGTTTTAAATCGGCGAAGGATATAAGCGCCGTTTTTAATCGTATACCAATGCACTGGTAAAATTTTATCATTTCTGTGGTAATGGAAAATGATAGTATTGGATAACGATTAGAGGTAAGAGCTTAGTTTTAAGTTAATGCACTTTTTAAAATGCCAGTGACTCCACCAAGATTGAGACGCACTTCATTTTTGTTTGCTGTTTAAATTCAAAAGACATTAACGTCACGTCTGCCATTGCTAACTAGAATCGAACGCTTTAAATTATTTTTAAAGTGTCTTAAAAGCGGGTTATCTAAAATTAGAAATGCCTCAACTGTTAATTTGGATATCTTCTTTCAATTTAATGTAATAATTTATTTCTTGTAACGAAAAAATTAAACTCGCATTTCGATTCGAAAGTTTTCAATCATATCTATACAGTTTAGTCATAATTTTTTAAAACATCTTGTTATCTAGACACTAATGTAAATCATTACAGTGAATCTGTGGACGTGGATTGTCAATTATTAAGAAAAAAATATTATATACGTTTTTGAGTATCAATCGAAATGTAAATGACTTATAATCATATGAAGTAAAATTTCTATCGAAGCAATGATATTTCATATGATTTTATATCACCTATTATAATATCTTTATTTGTAGTGTTTACATTATTTTTTAGCTTTATCAACTTATTTAGTATATAAAGTTCAGTTCATCTAATAACTTTATTATATATAAAAATGTTTTTTATGCTATAAATCTGCCCTTGAAAAAGTAATCGTATAAAATTTTCTTCAAATAAAGTAAGTTTCAATGAATTAGACCTTCATAACTATTTTACTAGTTATATAAGCTATTTTAATTCATAATTAAACACATTAATAAATTATTTCACTATTGCATGCAATCAAAATAATAATTTAAATAGTCTGAAATTTCAAAAAGCCGTACATTTAAAACAAACTTTCAATTATCATATTTATGATTTTTAAATAAAACTTTTAAATTTTAAAAGTGAACTGAGACATTCTTAAAAATAGAAGAATATAATTTTGAAAAATCATCTGTAAAACGTAAAATTCATTTATAAAATGATAAAACAATGGATGAAAAATTCAGGTTTTCAACAAGTATTTATTTAATCAGGAAACTACCTCAAGAATTTCTTCTCGGTTAGCATTAATATTTATAAATGATAGTAAATATCTTAAAAATTAATCTTTTAAACAAATATCATTTAGTTGTTGCGGCACGTTTCTAATATTATATTTCAACACAAATGCATTAAGTTCAAACATAAAGAGACAAATAATATTAAGTAAAGAAGATGCATTATTCCAATAAAGCTTTTCATGCACTTAAAATATCAAAAATATTCTGAATTGGAAATTCCAAGGAAAAATACACATCGAAAAGATCTTCTATAATATCTCATCTTTCTTAGCAAATCTTATTTTTATTTCTTCTTTTATTTGGCTTATCTCTTTCAGGAATGTCTAGCGTGGCAAATGAAGTGAATGCTTCACTTTGCAAATCTCATAAAGAATAAAAAGAATTATGCATCATTTGCCCTCATTCAACGATTGTAACTAATCAGCTGGTTTATTACATCTTCACCTCAAAACAATGAAAATCCTTCTTAAAATAATAAGATTATGGACCGCCATCATACTAAGCCCATTCAAAGGTATGAAGTGGGTCCCATATTTATTAGTGACACCTAATTAGATTTCAGGTTATGTTTAGTCGGCATCTTCTGCTCTTGAAATGGGGTGTCAAATTGAAATATTTTTAATTTTTTGGTGTCTTAATATTGTTTTGTCAGTTACATTTTAAACGGTTTGATTTTTGTAAGTCTAATTTTTGTTATAAATTATTAACATAAAATCTAGGGAAGCATTTTTGTAACTAATATATATTATGTATTGTATGCTTTTTTTAAATATTTAATCACATTAACTGTTTCTCTTTAAATACATAGAGTTTTTATACTTTCATGTTATTTACATATCTGTAAGAGAGTATTTATTATAATATAAATTTAAGACACTCAGTTACTTCAGTAATTTTCAATTAAATGATCACACTAAATTTGATTAATTAAGTTTACAACAAGTACTAGATATTCAATCAGATCGAGTTAACCAGAGAATAGGTGATACAATAATATATACATATAGAAAATCATCTTTATTTTGAACAAATCAAGTATTAATTATATTCAAAAATATTTCATCTACTTTGTGAACAATAAAAACCCTATTTAAATAGCGAAAATGGATATTCTATTTAGACCATATAGGTCCGTATACCCTTTGTCTCTGGTGGTAAGATGTGTAGCTAAAATTTTATTGTTTTTGCTCAGAGTATTAGCAAAGACCTCTTGCCCTACTTACCGTTAATACATTCATAGCTATTATAATATTTCAGTAAAGAAAATAACTTTCTAAATACATGCATAAAGTAAGTAAATGTTATAGAAATGTACAGATTGCTCTTCTCAAATGTATGAAAAAAAATTCTTGCGAACCAAATCGAGTTTTCCAGAGATTAATTTAAAGCGGCTCTATTATAATAGATCTGTTGCTTATAAATTTAACTGACTAATAAATTTTAATGATTGCATGATACCTCAAATAGACTAAACTTAACTTTTATACAACTCGATTAAATATTTATGAGATTTTAATAAAATTATTTCATAAATTTATTTCTCTTAGCGTGTGATATTAATTTTTCACATAAAATGCAGAAAAATTCTCAACCTAAATCAAAATAGTAAATAATGCTTTCATTCCACTTAAAAATATTATTTTTTAAAAAAAATAATTGTAGTATTTTAAGTGTTCTTAAAGTTTCGGAGTTAAATTTCACACTAAATTATTACAGTCAAAATACTTATTAAGGGTCGAATAATTCAGCACACGCTAGTATATGTTTGATTACATAAGCTTTTAGAATTATAAAATCTTTCTCTGTTAGATTGATACTGTTGTCTGATATTTCCCAAATCTTTCAGAATCAAACTGTATAAATGTATAACTTTTTAATTGTTTTGTTCTAAACGATAATCTCTTGAATGAAATGCGCATGTAATTTCTAGTGACTGGAATTTATTAGAAAATAGCCCATGAAACCCACTTGCAACAAAATCAATTATCTCTCGTCGCAGTTCATGGAAAAGAAAGCTTTTTTCTCCACACCAAACGAGAAACTAAGAAAATTAACGTCCAGAAATAGAGGAAAATAATAACACCTGGACCTTCTCCTCCGTTAAAAGAGAAAAAAAGAAAGAGAAGATAATTCTCTTGCCATGTTTAATCATCGCCACGAAGCAATCCTTGCCTCTAATTCAAGTTATTTATATTGAAATTTCCCCAAGCATTGGTCCCTGAGGAAATATAAAGAGCCTCAGTTCCTCTGGAGATTGAAAAACAAAAGACGCAAGCCGGCGCAAAAATTAAATTTGAGGGAATTGTTGTCTGAAACAATGTAAGAAAGCACACGACATGAAAGGGTGGGAGGAATTAATGGTACGAACTCCGTCAAAAGTCCATTAGTTGAGGGGCCATTAAGGAAGAATGAGTAAATCTACTGCTGTACGGTCGCATTAGACATAACTGAACAAAACGAGAGAAAAAGAGTAGACCCAGAATAAGTTTCCATTAGGTCTCCAAACTTTTCGCAGGTATGGGTTGGTTCACAAAGAGCTACATTATTCATTATCGAAACCGAATTCAAATAATAATGAAATTCTTTTTTTTTCTTTGGTCGTTTCTATAGCTTGAAAGCATTTACTATTGGTTTCGGGAATGAACCGTGATGTTGGGTTTCTCTTTCGGAAAGAGTATAATATTTTAAAAGTTTTAATGAGACTTAGGATTTTGATTGATTTTTCGTTGAATGAATCAGTCTTCATAATATAAGAAATCTTAAGTTTACCATTCGTGATATTTTCAATTTCATTGGATTCAGTAATTGTGACATGGATACAAGTTAATGAATAACCGAACATGCTAGGAATTCACTTTCTAAGTTTATTTGTTATTAATTTCATTTACTATCACACGGACAGGCACCCTCCTCTCTGCACGCACGCACGCACGCAC
>BMAW01082943.1:215001-251857 GCA_019974015.1 Nephila pilipes | reverse complement strand
TCGGTATGCTTCGTTCAGTTAATAAATTTTAATGATTGCATGATTACTCAAATAGACTAACTTTTCATACAACTCGATTAAAATTTATGAGATTTTAATAAAATAATTTCATAAATTTATTTCTCTTAGCGTGTGATATTAATTTTTCACAAATAGAAAAATTCTCAACCTAAATCAAATAGTAAATATGTCTTTCATTCCACTTAAAAATATTATTTTTTAAAAAATAATTATGGTATTTTAAGTGTTCTTAAAGTTTCGAGTTAAATTTCACACTAAATTATACAGTCAAAATACTTATTAAGGTCGAATAATTCACACACGCTAGTATATGTTTGATTAATAAGCTTTTAGAATTATAAAATCTCTCCTGTTTGAGTTGATCTGTTTCATTTGATATTTCCCAAATCTTTCAAGTCACTGTATAAATTATAACTTTTAATTGTTTTGTTCTAAACGATAATCTCTTGGATAACGTAATGTAATTTCTGGTGACTGGAATTTATTGAAAATGGCCCATGAACCCACTTGCAATCAAATTATCTCTCTCGCAGTTCATGGAAAAGAAAGCTTTTTTCCCACAAACGAGAAACTAAGAAAATTAACGTCCAGAAATACTTTTTTACACACACACACACACACACACACACACACTCGCACATATATATGTAGTATATATATATATATATATATATATATATATATATATATATATATATATATATATATATGTATATATATATGTATATATATATATATATATATATCACAGAACTCTCTCGGTAATCCGGCAGATATCGTTTTATAAAGGAAAATCAGATTGCTAGAAAATCATGAGTTATAACACATTTAAACAGCAAATTTATTCTATTGTATGAAATGTAATAATACATCAAATTATTACATTTCATACAATAATACATCAACTCTGATGTATTATTGTATGAATAATACACCAGAATCTAACTGATGTTTTTTTTTTTTTCAATATTACTCTAAAATGTAGTACTAGAACTTTTGGCAACGCACCTCACGGTTTTGAGCTTCGATCAAGTGATCAGGAAGACACCTGAAAGGTCATCTTCCTTTTCAGACTTCTACACTCCCCCAAAGGGTATTATATGAAGTACACGATAAAATTAAAATTGAAAAAAGTACGCTTTTGTTTCGATGCTCTATATGTGTCCGTGGTAGCCTTGTGGTCATAGTCTTGAATTCGCATTTGGTATTGTTTCCATTGGATCATGGATTTGTGATCGTTTAAGACTTACGATACCTGTCACCAGTAGCTCCCGTGTGGCTTCTAAGTGAGATATTAAAAATCCCGATAAAAAAAGTAGTTTATATAATTCCATTCAAGTAAATGGCATAAAACACATCGCTAAACCTTGTCTGTCTGTGTAAAAACGCCAAATTACTAACAAGGCTAGAAAGGTAAGCGTCATATTATAGAAGGAGTACTGTAAATAAATTGTTAGATATTTAATAGAAATAGCAATGACTTCTAAATTTATGTGCTAATTTTATAATATATTTCTTATAACTTTGTTAGTATGCATTTTTCAATGTATCTTCAAAAGTCTTCGTATTTAAAGTAAATTAATTTTTTATGTAATTGTTCAGATGGAATCTTCGATAACTTATTAAAGTATAAAACTGTTATATATGGCTATAACATTAATCTTAGTTTAAATTTTGAACTAAAAAATGAAAAAAAAAGATATTTCCTAGACATCAAAAGTATAACATAAGAATAAGCGATATTCAGGGTATTTCGTAACTCGAAGGTAAAATTATGAACCTCTAGAACGAACTGTAATGGAAAGCATAAAGAGCGAGTATTCTGACACATTGTTATTTCTACCCTCAGATTTCAGGAGGTATGGCGAAGTACAGTAATCAGGATAAAGCCATAGACAAAAAAGTCTTGAAAGTTTCTTTATTCGTGTGACAAACACAGTGTTTCAAAACTCATTTCTACTGTGAAAAATCCATAGTAGAATGACATTAATTTTTTCCCAAGAGTTTCGGAATACCCTGTAGAAAGAGATATTATGCAAAAATACAAAAAAAGTATATTGAATTAAAGGAGAATACATCAAATTCTTTTACATTAAAATAAGTGAAAACTGAGGAGGAAGTAAGCAATTCTTAAATTTTAAGTAACTGTTCAACCATTTTTTTTATTCTTTTGAAAAAGTAATTTTCCCTCTGGTTTTTAATTTATAGTTTCCTTTAAACAAAGAAACTAAGAACAAAAAAAAATATTACTTTTTTCAATCTGTACTATAAGGTGCTAATTTAAAAATTTTCATAGATAAATAATTGAAGCCTACTTTCCTTTATTTTGCTTAAATAACTTTAATATTTTTTGCATATTGTTTCCAATTGTATGATAAATAAGTAATTGTACATTTCTACGGAGAATATTTGTTGAAGTCAATGCATTACAATCTATTTTTGTTGTCATGCCCATGTACATGCAGAGTATTCTTTAGACTTTAAGAGGTGGGAATATCAGCAGCTGTCAGGTAAGGTGATGGATAACATTAAAGATACAGGGTGCGAAAAAAAAAAATTTAAAAAAGTTAGTGCATCATAGAATCGAAGTTAAGAATTTTTTTTTAAAAATTGTGTGCGTTTCTTTTTGTATACAACTTTAATTATAAAACATTTTATAATATATCTCTTAGTTTTATGTTTTGCATTTTTGTGGTGTTTTTGCAATGTAAAGCAAACATCTGCTATTTTAGAGTTGTTTAAGCAAGAAAAACGACAATGTGAAATTGTTTGTTTGCTTAATGTGCCTCGGCAAACCATGTCTGATGCAATCTGCCGTTTCAAAGAGCTAGGAAATGATAATCAACGTCAAGGAAGTACACGAAAACATATGGTGAACACTTCCAAGAATCGCAAGGCCATCAAAAGCATGTTGAAAGAAATCCGAGAGTTCCATGAAAAAAAATCGCATGTAACACGAGAATAAGTGATCGATCGGTGTGGCGAATGGCAATAAAAAGAGCTTGGACAAAAGCCTTACAAGTTACAAAAAGTTCAGATTTTCACTGCAGAAAATAAACTCGTGTCGCTCCAAAGATGCCAAGAACTTTTGAGATGAGCCACAAGCCTGCACTGGGTAAGATTCTTTATCACTAATAATGAGCAATTTTCCGTCCAACAAATTCTTAACTCCCAGAACGATAGGATCTGATCTGTAGACGCCCCAAACACTTCGTCAATTGTTGATCATCACCAATATTCAAAATCTGTCAGGATCTAGGGGGGAATTTGTGCAAGTGGCAAACCACCTCTGGTGTTTGTGGACGAGGGCGTTAAAATCAATCAAAAAGTGTACCAACGGGACATCCTAGAAGCCGTTGTACTTCCATGGGCCGAAGAGCACTTTAGCAATGTAAACTGGATGTTTCAACAGGATTCAACACCAGCTCACAAGGTCAATAAAACACAGGAATGGTGCAAGGAGCTTTTTCCGGACATGATATCATCTGCAGATTGTTGGACCAAATGGCCAGATACCCAGGGATTACAATGTATGGTCCAATTTAGAGTCTAGAGAATGCATTAAACCACATAAAAGTTAAGACTTCATAAAGCAAACTTTTCGGCGGGATTGACATATGTTGAAGTTAGAAGACTTTCGGCCCATTGCTGAATATTTCAATAAGCGTTAGCTCCTCTAAATCGCTGCAAGAGACGGTCAATTTAAAGAAAATTAAATTTATTTATTTATAAATGTTTGCTTTTATCCTTATTTGTTATGACTTGTTAAATTATTTATGTTTAATAAAATTATATTTAAAACTGTTTGTCCAGTTTTTATTATTATTATTTTTTTTTTGCCACACCCATTACTTTTGTAGGAATAAGAGAACTTGTGATGCTATTCCGAGCTCAAAAAGGCTCGGCAAATTTACTGGGCAATTATAAACATATTTTGCTATCGATGGAGTATCTGGGAAATTTCTACACTTTATATAGCTTTCTGTGTTGCCAGGGCATATTTTATGCTTTTATACAGATTTGTTTTGAGTCTTGTAATTATGCTTGATATTAATCTGGAGCAATTAAGGTCTGTAATTACGGGTTTATTCAGAACTTGGTTGTAAAATTAGCCTTTAACCTTAGCGTTTGCATCAACTATTGTGAAGATAATAGAAGACTCCCTCATATTTAGTAATTCTTTTACTAGCAAATCTGCTTTTTTATTTCCGTCTTTGTTAATATGTGTAGGGATCCTTCAAATGTCCAGAATTCTTCTCTTTTAGAATACAATCTACTGACAGACCGAAGTATATGTTACAAGAAAGGTTTGCTGTTTGACTATACATTAAGTCATGATTCTTTTAAGTAATCTAGTAAATATTAACAATAGCTTTCAAAGACATCGGCAATATATATTAACGCATTTTCTTAAGATTCATTTTTCAGGGGAAAATACTGAGTTATTTAAAAAGAATATCTAGAAACATAAAGAAATTGGTTTTATTATCATCATCTTCTCACCTTTTTTATCAGAATATAAAAATATCAAATGCAATTACCTGAAAAATGGCCTTGTCAGTATTTGTCAAATATTACTTAATTGAAAATAATTTCACT
This sequence comes from Nephila pilipes, assembly GCA_019974015.1. Lineage (NCBI taxonomy): Eukaryota > Metazoa > Arthropoda > Arachnida > Araneae > Nephilidae > Nephila > Nephila pilipes. The sequence continues at coordinate 247,237 of BMAW01082943.1, read as the reverse complement.
TTTACAAAAACTTTCTCCATCTCCTTATAACTAACTCGTTTTTTTAAAACAGAGCTCCTATATATATGCACAAATAATTTCCAAATGATTTAATCACACGAATTTCAGCTAAGAAAATAGGGAAACAATGTATTAATGCATATTTAAAATTTTAAATCATGTTTCAGAATTTCATTTTCTTTACTATTTAAAAAGCAATAAATTTATATTTGATATGAAATTTATATATTGATTCTGATTAATTTTCTTACTACAAATAAATAATAATTAAAAAGAAAATTTCTTTGTTGAGTATTTTGACAGTATACAAATAAAAATATTAAACCAGTTATATGGATATATCGAAAAATAAATAAACATGGATAATGTGTGCTTCTAAATGAAAATATGAATTAAAAATATAATGCATAATTCATATAGATGTGAAAAATTTAATTTAAGAAGTCGTAAAAATTTTTAAACCTTAAATTGAATATTAAATTTGTTTACATTGTGTGCTTATAAACATGTTCCCTATTAATAAAAATGTTCCCTATATTATTTTAAAATGACATATATGTATAGAAGAGGATGAATCCCTTTTTTTTTATTCCTAATAAGGAACGGGCAGCAAAAAGAATTGCTACAGATGACAGCTTTCTCTATCATGAAGCCATCAACTGGGAAATTTGGGTGTTTCAGACGAGCTCCTTCTAAAATCCCCCCTCCACTCAGGAGAAAAAAAAATACTCAAGCAGAGGGTCGACGATGGATGAAGGAAGAATAAAAGGACGTTATTCGTTCAAGACATTACTGAATGCAACGTAATTGCTAGATGCGAAGGCTTAATAATCCCCTGTTTTGTTATCCTGTTAAATTATTATCAATCAGATTGATTCAATTATTTAAAAGTTGTATAATAATTCAAAGATGGTAAATAATTCCCACATATGCGTTGGAAAGTCTGTAATGTTACATTTTGAATTTACGATATCAAATTCGTTGGCTGATAGAAGCATTAACTTTTATTTTAAAACATAGAAGTAACATCTACATGCATATTCAGGTATTTGTTTATAAATCATTCTCACAATCAATCACACAAAAGATTTCAATAATTATTTTAGTTTATAAATAGTTTTAATAGGATAATATTTTGAAGTATTTTATAATTACCAGGTACTGAAATTCAAAAGTACATTCTATCATTCCCTGTTTCATTTTATTAAACTTTAAATTATATTGAATTTTTTTTTCAGTTATTTCACGTTGCAAATTAAAAGTAAAAAGTAGAACAAATATTGATGACAGAATATTGATTACTGTAATTAACCATGAAATAGGAAAGAACATTATATAAACTCTACTAGAGGAGCATGATATGTGTAAAAATTAATATAATCTATTGAATTTTATTATTAACGTCACACTAAAAGCAACACGAGGGCTATTGGAGACGGACCTTGCAATCTTGAACCTTGGTCAAGTGTCGAGGTTCGAAATCTAATATATCTAAAAGAGTAGCAACTACTAATAAAAATCAATTTACTAGACGTGGCATCTGTCAAGAAAAAGCTAAATTTAATTCTTAAATATAATTGTTTTATGTTTTTACACATATAGAACTTCATTTAAGCCAAATTATTTCTTTTCTTAATTAAAATAAATATTCGAATAATTATCAAGTGTAATGAGAATTTACAAAAGAAATATGCATAAAATTATTAAAATCAAATTTAATTCTAACTACATACAAAGTGTTCATATATATATATAAATCAAATTGTATAATGATTTTATTACAGCAGTTACTAGGGAAAAAACAGATTATATTTTTTTTAGTAAAATTATTCTAATTTTTTTTTATTTGTTACAACATATCGCAGAAAATTATTTTTTAGTAATAATCTGAAAGGTCACAAATCTACTCAAACACAAGAAACATTTTTTGTAATTAATCAAAAAACTTCTATTGGACACTCGATAAAAAAGTGTTTTAAATGGCCAGTTTTAATCCGTCCTCTGCATGTATTTAAATACATAGTTATAACCTTTAGTTTTGCTTCGCATAATCTTAAAACGTAAAACATGAACTATGAACGAATTTATTTCATACTGAAAATCAATTCAACAATAATACTACTTTCTTACTATAGAGAGATGTTTTTTGTCGTATATTATTATTATATATTTGATTTTTTCTATTTATTAACATAGAAACAACACTTATTGGAAAGAAGCAATTTAAATTGCTAAATAGATGTTTCTTTTTATGTTTTTTCTTCTAAATTAGAGCTTTTTTTAAAGCAAACTTATTCTTTTTTAAATAAAAATAGTTGAATATTTTTAAGGAGTGAGACTACACATAACACGTATATATACACGTAAAAATACTAACACCAAACGTAATTCTAACTGCCGCCGATGTGTTCAAAATAGTACAACAAAGCTCAATAGGTATTTCCAATACCTTCGCTAAACATAAACCACGAATACAGCTGACCACTCAGGAAGTCCCTATAAGGACTAGAGTTAGCCTTTGATTACAAAGCCGACGTCCAGGAAACCATTCCGAGCTTCAAATCCCAAATCCCAAACTGACCAGCCGTGTCTTCATTCCCTCTCACGTTCTTTGCAATTCTAAAGGAAAAGATTCCTCCTTTAGAAAACGGGAGAGAAAGAAAGAGCTATCGCGAATAATCCTGGAAAAGGGAAAGCGACAGTGATTGCTTTCAAATAGCCCTTTTTTTGCTAAAAGAAGTCCATCAAGGAAAAGGTTCTTTTTTTTTTCTTCCAACGCAAAGCCGCAGTTTTTCCTTTCCTCTTCTCCTCGACTTGGCATGTGCAGTGTGGAATGAGCAATTATTCTTATCACTGTGCCTCTTCTTCACGGATCACGCACATGTAGAATGTTGCGAAGATACCCGCATGGGTAAGCTTTCGTAAAGTGAGATCCTCAACTTTTTTAGAGCGCCGCTAAGTGATTACGGTACATTGCTTAGCAAGATGGGAATTTGAAAATAATGTGAACGTCGTTAGACTAGTTTTGATATAAGCCACTCAGTTTTGTTGGGATATGATATTTATTTGGCATCAGTCTTAGATGCAATAAATGGTTAAGTAAATGAAGTGTTGAATGTAAGATAATAGAGTGGTAAATAAGAAAAGATGTGTTGAAAGTTGATTCAGAAATGTTTAGTACTATAAAAAACGGCAAAATTCTTTATTAAATTTTACCATATAAATTAACAAACACTTTTTTTCCCAATTTTTCTTAAATGCATGTGATAACATAACATTTTGATTCTAATCTTTAGAGTTGACTTTTTTATGAAGAAACTGATTTTCTCTTTATAGATACGACATTTTTTTAAAACTCATGTATTGTAGAGAGGGTAAGATGCTTATAATGTTTTCTCTGAAAAAATATTCTGTTTCTAATTGTTTTTACCGAAACGTTTGCTACATTTAAGTTTTGTGGATAAATTAAATAAGATAATAAGGAGATTAATAAGATTTAAGTTAAATAAGATAATAAGGAGGTTGATAAGATTTAAGTTAAATAAGATAATAAGGAGATTGCACAGAATTAACGTTATTATATACCCTACAATAAAAATAAGTTTCAAAATTTTTAACCATTTTAATTGCACTCAAAAACAAATAAATATAAAGGTACGGTTAAGTAATCGTATCTCAGGACAAATAATATAATAAGGAATTCCACTTATCTAGAAAACTCTAAACAGATTGTTCCAAATCTCTGGATCCATTTCAAGTAGATTTTTAGTAACGGTGTCCGAGTCAAATATATATTCTTAGTATATCACCTCACAGTTGTTTGAACTAATACAGTTTTCCATGCATCTCTACAATTTCTTAACCTCTGTCACTTTCATATTCACTACAACTTTTCTTATATAGTAAAGCTAATTTTTGCATTGAATGATTCATTCACATGATGAGGCTGTCATATCAAACATCTTAGTAAATTCATGCTTGAAGTTAGAGAAAGAGAAGTGCGAGTGATACCGTTATACAAGGTCAAAAAGAAAATATGTGTTGAATATTGATTCATAAGCGCTAAGTGTTATTAACTATAAACGGTAGAGTTTTAATAACTGTTATGATATAGCTTAACAAGCTACTTTACTTCTAAAAATTCTTCTTTATTTTTTTGTCTTTTACTTTTTTAGTTTTCTCACATAGATATATTGTAAGAAAACTTTTTAATCTCAATGTTTCTTATGGTGAGAAAAGTGTTTCTTTTCCCCTAGAAGTCTTGCAGAGTTTAAGCTTCAAGAATAATAAGTTTTCTTAAAATGACTATTATCTCATATTGCTTACATACTAATATTTGAAAAAGAAATTACTTTGTGATATTGATTAATTTTTTAAATCATAAAAATCTATTTTTATAAAAATATTCGCATGAATTTATTATGAATATTGTTACGAATGAAACAAACTATTTCATTTCCTTATTAAACCTGTTTTAAATCTTCTTAAAACTAGTTAATGTTTTATTATATTTCAATACAACTAGTATTGTTTTCATATTTTTCTCAAAATGATTATTCCTAAGATTTTTTTTTAAACATGAAGTGCAAAGTATGAAATATTTTTATTAGAAAATCTAGAATTTGAAAATAGTTATTATTGTAATAATTACTACAGAAAGCTCTTAGTAACATTATAAATTTAGTGTTATGAAAGAAAGAGAGACCCGTTTAAGCCGAATAACTATGTTTTAATTAGAAACTTCAATTTCCATTAATTAGTTTTAAACACTACCAACCTTATTTATTTATTGAAAAGTCTACAAAATAACATATAATAGTAATTTAAGTACTAAATTGTTATATATATATTAATATAAACAGGAATTTTTCCATATTGACCCCAATGTGTATTCATCAGATGACAAAACAATTCATTTCTGCTGTCATATTACTTAGTACTCCCGATAAAATTTTAATATAGTAAAAATATTTTAAACTCATTGAGTAAGTCAATTAAAGTTGTTTTGTCCTTCCTTATTCAATACGGAAATGTCTGTTAGCTATGAGAAACATGGCAGCTTCTACATGTTTCATACCAATAAAAATTTCTGTTTGACAGATAAACCCCTTTATCTAGAATTATAGGTAAGAAGTAACATTTAACTATCGTAGATACACAAAATACAATTATTATACATGAAAAGTTGTTTTAAATTTTCCACATTAAAACATTCATTTCTGCCTTTCTGAGTACAATACTTATTTTGTATTCACTGATTATTTTTAAATTTTTCTTGCAAATTAAATGATCCAATATATTTTGAATAAAACCAAAATATATAGAAGATCTGTTTTATATAATACATGGGATGCATTATATTTATTTCAGAATTTCTGATTAAAATTGCATGAGATATTCAGACAAATCTGAAGCAAAAATCACTTGTAATAATGTCTTTGATGATATATTATGAAAATACTATTGAAAAGCAATTGTTTTATAGCATTCATTTTTAACTGCATATTAGTTATTTTGTGACAGCCCATTGCATTTGTATTAAACTTTTCTTGATAACGGATCGTCAAATGGCATTTGTAAATGACCTTTTATTCAATTAATGCAATAATTATTCCCTTGAATGTTAACATTATCCACACATCCCTCCGTATACATATAAACGGCTAATAGATATCTCTAGCAAATAAAGATGCCAACTCGAAATGTGATGTTCAATACACAATTCAAGTAAATTCTATCTATAGGTGCTTTTAGCGTTTTGTATCCCTTTCAAACAATTCAATAAATACATTTTATAGATAACGTCTACATCTGAACATCAGCTTTTGGTGAAGTACAATCAATGTACTTCAAAATAGCGTGTGTTGATAGAGCATATATGAAATATTGGTTAAAATGTCTGGCTCAGAACAAGACTATTAACATATATAAATACGTACGAATTAATCATGACCAGCAATACTCATATCTATTATTGTGTTAAAGATACTTAGGCTTGAATTGGAATTATAATTATATTAATTACATACCATTTGATTTATTAAGGTTTGATTCGGAGTTATGTATATATATATATATATATATATGTAAAACATTATTCTATCGTCTTGTAAATGTAACATAATCTCAATAACCAGGTAAGACTAGTGACTTTTTTACTTTTGTTTGGCTGTGAGAGAGACCATTTTCATTGTAGTATTTGGTTTACATCATTTTGGTAGAGTGGGAACAATTGTATAAAAAAGAGCAAGCGCAGTATGAAATTTTCGTTGCGTTTTGCTTATATATACCAAGAGAATAAAACATCATAAGCACGTGGTAGAATAAAGAGTTCAGGAAAATATAGTAGATAGGGAATTAAAAGTTGTTTTTTGATAAATTTATAATTAGTTTTAGCAAATTAATCCTTTTTTCAAAGGCGTGTGATGTAAATTATGGATACTTTTGGAAGGGGATCGGAAATAGAATGAATATTTACTTTTGTGGGAATGAGATAGAATAGAAAATTTGTGTAGGGTAATTATTGAATTAAAAGTTAAATCATTACCATTTTCCCCCTCCACAAGACACGGTGTGCGTTAGACTAACACAATCTTTATCTTACAGGGGTGTCAAAGAAAAAAAATCGAGAGTTTAAAATTTGAGGTTATGTTTAAAATAAGTTACCTAAAATAATTCATATTTTTAAAATTTAAAATAAAATTTTTATGCCTTGGAATCCAGCAATTCTTTTTAGAACAAACCTGAATTTTAAAGATATTCAAAATATTAAATACTAATTAAAAGTGTTGTTGTGTGTAGTAATGTGCTTAAACATCTATATAAGTCTCTTGAACCTGTAAAAAAAAATATACAACAGAGATATATGGGTGGCATTTTGTAAATGAAAGTAATATAAAACAAATATAAAATTTCAAAAGGTTCGGTACATTAATTCATAAAATTCAATTTAAGACTTTGATCCTTTATTAATGAGATCTCTGACACAATTATCCAAATACGTTGTTTACAAATTTTCCACATGCATCTCTGGTGAAGAATGAACATGTAAAAACTTAAACTCTGATTTTCCACATAGGTACAGGAATGTCAACAGACGATACAAGTTATTTTTTTAATTGCTTTTACAAATGCAAATAAAATTTATATAATTAAATTTACAAAGTATGTTTGTATTATTATTACTTTCTTATTGTCTTAGTCTACAATGATTTCTAATAATTTTTTTTCAAAAATTAACACAAGAAGAAATGTGGTTGATAAAACTGTGCCACACTTGTTCATATCAAACTAGAACAGCTATTCTGTTTTGAGGTATTTAATGCCTACATATTATTCATCATTAAATTAATTATCCACCTTCCTTTATTCAATACCTTCATCTATAGAAATCATCTAAACTATTTTGTTCTTTTAAATGCAAAACATCTTTTAAACTTAAAACCAGTATTATTGATAGTGTCCAAAAATTTTCTTTTTTACTTTCATTACATAAAACACATTGTTGGTTTTTCATTTTAAAATTCCATATAATATTCATATCATAAAGTATATAACATTTCTTATTTCAACTTAACAGCAACTTCATTTAAATCAATATATTATTTATCATTTCTCAAGTAATGTTTTTTAACAACAATGTCTTCATTTCAAATCTAAAATATTTCTCAATAATTATTCAATTCAAACTAAAATATGTAAATTCATAGATATTTCAATATTTTAGAATATCCACCACACAGATCTAAATTGACATTGTTCAATATTTTCTTAATAAAAGCAAGAATTATAAAATTTAAATCATATTCATTTTATATAGCACACATTATTTTTCTGTTTGTTTTACCTTGTAATAATAAGATTTCAATTTGCGGTTTAAAAAATGTTTCACTAAAAATATTCTGAAATATTAAATATAAACAAACTTTGTTTTACTACACACAAAAATAAAATGTTATTTCTTTATATGACTGTGGCTAAATCATTTAAATTAATTCATTATTTCATCTATGTATAATAATATCACATTTTTTTTATATAGTTAAAAACTTTTGAAATAGACACTTTTAGAACAATTCCAAACTTTGATAATACACACAACACGCGTGTATATTTTCAAAAACACTTTTATAACATTTGAAATCAAATTCAAAATATGCTTTATATTTCCACTAGACTAATATCAAAATTTAAATAATACCAATTTCAATTACATCATCAATGTTATCACACTTAATCAATTTACAGGGCAGTGCTTTAAAAATTACTAATAGGAAATTAGTTTAAATTTTATAAGTTTAATCAATCATTGAAAATTCACTAAAGAATTTAACTTGGCCAATCCCAGATGAAAAATATGTATTTTCTTTTCTAAGTTCACATACATGGTAGGGCTTGCATGCTCTGTGTCCGCTTTGCTTTGTTTCGAATGAGTATCGGTCAGCCATATACATCTCAGATACGTATTGAAAAAAAGTCCTGAAACTTGGATGGAGATTTTAATCGGCATTCAACGAACTGTGTGTCGTAAGGCCAGCGCATCATGTTGATTTCTGCTGCGCTTCATATTGGTATCCGGTATGATTCTGGTCGTCGACAAAGATTCCAGTAGAATTGCTCGCTTTGAGTCACTCTCATGTTATCAAAATTTAAATGCCACCAGTGAGACTCTTATCTACGCTACAAGTAAAGCTATTATTCCTATCGTCTTATATAATAATCATAATCTAATAACAGTGCTTGGTAACTTTTACTTTGTTAAAGCTGAGAGAGAGCCATTTTCGATTACGTAGTATGTTGGTTACTCATTTTGGTAAGAACAGAACAATTGTATAAAAAGAAAGCAAGCGCAATGTATGAAGAAGAGAACTTTTTTCAGTTAGTTTTTGCTTATATACTAGGAAAATTCCCATCAAACGTCATAAGCACGTGGCTAAGAATGGGCAATTCGGGAAATATAAGTAGATAGGGAATTAAAGGAGTTGTTTTGATAGATTTATATATAGTTAAGCAAAATTAATCCTTTTCAAAGCGCGTGTGTAATAAATTACAGGATACTTTTGGAAGGGGATCGGAAATAAGAATGAACTCTTTACTTTTGTATGGGATGAGATAGAATGAAGTTAATTTATTTTTAGGGTAATTTGATTAAAGGTTAAATCTTCATATATATCTTTTTAAATATAGTTTGGTTTTCAAAGTACCTTCAAATAAATAACTCACGATTTATGACTATAACGGAAGTAATATCGTGAATAGTTTAATTTATTTATAAAAAAATGATTGAAATAGTTTGGAAAACTGCATAATTTTTTAGGTGTACTGTAAAATAATGAACTATCTGGTTATGCTGTAGTATAGATGACAGACTGTGCTAATAAAAGATTTTTACTTGGTACAGTTATAATAAAATTCAGAATGAATACTAATATGCTTAAAGAAATTAAATTGAATTTAGATTTGTTTGCATAATTATTAACATAGGAAGATGATAAGTGCCGTGCTTATTCTTTTTTACAGATAATTCGTAATTTTAAGGCAATCTCTAACACTTTTCATTGATGAGTTCATATATATTATTACATATATCATCAGAGATTCGTCTTATAAGAGAACAACGTGATAAAAATTGTTACGATGTATACTTATTTATATAAAAAGAGTAATTCGAAAGTAAATAAACAAAATTATTATCACTAACACAAATTAAGCAGCATGGAAACAAAATAAGTGTTGACAGATTTAATAAAATTCTAGATTTATGCACATTTTCAATCCATAAATTTATTTTAAATGCTAAATCGAAAAAAAATAATTTACATTTATATTTTTAAAATAAGTACAGTAGTTAAATTCTTTTTGAAACTGTAAGGGTATTTAAATAATGACTTTAGTTTATTCAAATATTCATATACAATTTTTCGAGCCTTACAAATTCATAAATACCTGCAACTTTGAATATTGTTGCAGCAAAATAAGAAGATTCTTAACATTATAAGTAATTTTCTTACTCAACAAAGCCAAATTATTATTCCTATTATAGAATAATTAAGCATTTTAACGATTGCGCGTATACCTTCAAATAAATTCTTTATTAAAAATATATAGATATATAAAAAATAACTAACACACCTGATATTCTCTCACTTTGCTCCAACGTTTAATACTTCCTTTATTTTCTAAGGAGACAAATGAGGAACAATAATATCATTCTCATAATCAAATAAATAAAGAAAAATAATGTTCGATTTTCATCATAATTCATTCAGTAATTTCCACAGGCATTTCTATGAATTTGGCTTTATATATATTTTTCTATCCTATAACGGCAGGCAGGTAATAAAAGTCTCATGTTTGAAATGCCTCCGTAGAAACTAATCAATATATAATTAAACTCAGTATTATAATTACGAGACAACTTATACTTTATCTGTGTTTCTTCTATAACTCTGTTTTGGAGACAAGAAATGTAGTTTACGAATTCTGTTTACTAATCAATAAATAATTAAGTCAAGTAATAATAAAATAATAATAAGATCTTCTATCTCCTTTTGGCATTTTGTCCAAATTTCTAATTTAGTTACAACCCTTGTGGCAAGAATACTTTACTACTTTTGTGTAGTTTGGGAATTTCGCGAAAAGCGTTTTGTAATCACTGTTACAAAATGATTTTCGTTTCCCTTATTAATTTCCCTATTTTGTGAGGAAGTATTTCACTACAAGATAACTTTTATTGATGTTTTCTGGAATATTTGTATTTGAAAAAGAATTTTCGGATACATATTTTCCTATATTTGTATTAATGGTAGAAAAGTTTTGCCCTTCGTACTAATTTAAGAATCTTGTTCTGAATTGCAACATTGTTTGTTTTAGGTCTTTCTATCATTCTATTAACTTTAATTAATGGACATAAGTTCATTGAATGATTCATGAAAAATTTTCGTTCTTGAATTAAATATATGAACTAATTACATTATAACTAATTTTCATAAATGAAAAAAAAAATGAATTAATTAATTGCAAGCATATGAACTGATTCATTTTTACCCTCATGTAAGTCAATCCGAAAAAATTGAAGATAAATGGTTCTACATCTGATAAATAAGAAAAGATAGTTTAGTATAAGAAAAGATAGATTTACATTTTACAATTGAAAAACTCATGTTGATAATATTTGAATAAAGTATTAAAAGAAAAAAGTGTTTTAAATAAATATTTTCAAGGTTCGGTAAATTACTGTTAAACTTCGTGAAATAATTCTTCTGAATCAGAAGAAAATGATATGATTTTGCTATTTGAAAAAAAAAAAAAAACAGGAATACTTGCAAAAGAAGAAAATACAAAATATCGAGAAACAAAAACTTCATTATTATATTCACGAAACAGAATGACTTTATGTTTGTAGATGGTACAGCTAATTTGATTTAACTGCAAGATATAGATTATAATTAGCAAACTTTTTAACTTTCTTTAAGCAACAAGCTTCCTTGTAAAGATATGTGTGATGAATGGAGAGCAACCAGTGAAAAGACATTTTCTTTTGGAATGAATTTATAATGACTTCAAATTAAGTTTCTCAACATTTATTCTAATTCAAAAAGGGTTAAGAGTCCAAATCTTGATGGACTTTTGAAAACTAAGTATGATGGTATATATTTAGAACTAACTAACTACAATAATTATTTAATTTTAGAAAGTATTTTTTTTGATTGAGGAACAAACTTCGATATGATTTCATCAGATGGGCATACTATCATGGCATCACTGTAAAATGATGCAATTCAATTTGAGTACCATATAACGTTGGATATTTTGATTGTATGAAAAACCAGATTAGAGTACTGAACCCAGGATAGAGTTTGTAGCTTCAATGGAGATATCTTCCTTAGATGGAACGTAAGCCATTTTTCTTCAGATCCAAGGCGGTGCAATGCAAGGCACGTATGTTGCCGAGATGAAAGCACTTCAAAGGGACCGCTTTCCTTTGCCGTTCGAAAGTGTGAATCACCTTCAGTCGGTCCATTAGCTTGAGTTCTCAATTTTCAGAAAGCAAATAAAATTAAGTCGCTTCTCAGACAGCGACGCAATTCCGATTTTGAGCTTAAAGTGTGTTTACTTGACTGTAATGAGACTAGAGACTACGTCGTGATTGCGAATGACATAGCGAGGGGAGTATTTATCACTGGAAGCTATTGGTTTTGAAAGCGCTCTAATGAAGGCAATGAAATGGGTGCAAGACATTCTAGGTTTGCCGTCCTCTTCACTTTTTTTCCCCCATGAAACTTTATTAGGCGTAATAGGGCTTTTGGATAGAACGAATATTAAACCATTTAAAAAGAGATGTCATAAACGTATCGTGTGCTTTTCACTCGGTGGTGCTCAAAATAGCTTTGTGTCGTTGTTTATTATATTTGTATGTGGGTCACGTGAATAAATGTTTAGAGATTTTTGCTTATATAGATCCATTTTTGAATGTTGGGATTTCTGTTTAGTATTAATTCTGATTGAAAATATAAATAAATAAATACCATTCTCGCTTTAAGTGTTTTTTTTATGTTACATGTCTTTTTCGGTACTTTTTTGATTTATTAATTGAATTGGAATGAATTATGTTGTTAGCATGAATGAAATTATGATGATAAAGGGAGGATAAAAATATCAATGAATTTTGGTGATGAAAAACCATCATTAATATATTTATAATTCAGAAACATTTTTATATTTTTGTAGGATTTTCAAAACTCATAATTATATTCTATTGAAATTCATATCTAGTGTCATGTAAGTATAAATAATAATAAACAAATTTGAAAAAAAATTGTAAATGAAGAAAAGGTAATTAATTCTGTTAGAAAAAAATCAGATTTCTTAGAAGTTTGTTGAAAAACAGTTTGACAAAGTGATAAAATATAATTCTTGCGATTTTATCATTGCAAAATACTACATTTTCTAAACTGAACTAATTGTACATTCGTTTGAATAGTATACCTTACTACAAACTCACTTCTACTTTTTTTTCTATGTTTCTACAATTTTCTTTTCGTCTCGATTTGATCAGAGCTATCATAATTTATTTTTTTAATAAAAGCTGAATCTTCAAAATAATTTGAAGTTTCCTTATTTGTTTTCGTGTTTCTCTTAACAGCAAAAACATTTTTAATTTCCCGTGATATATGATAATACAAAATTTTCAATTATCATTGTATTGTTCAAATCTGCTAAATAAGGTTTTAAATCCAAATTCATATGTTAAATCAAATTTCATATGAATGATGAATTGAGATAGATATTTTATTCTGTGTGATTCTAAAAAAGCAAAAGATATATAGCAGTATTTCTTGATTCTTAGAAGGGAAAAAAATTTAAAGCAAATTTATACCAATGGGAAACAAATCTGGTGTTTGGATAGATTTAAATATAAATAATAAGTATGACAAAGGTAATTTAATGTTAAAATTAAACTATTTGGAATGTAGAATGTTTGATGTACTAAATACAGAAATTAAAAATAAAAGTCTTGTCATTAGCCTCCAAGTGTAGTAACTTTGCTTAAGGGTTTTTAGACTTCAGTATTTTAAGGTGAATATTTCCTATAATTATGTTAAATGATGATTCTTGATATATATAGTAAAGATTATTCATTCTAACTTATCTAATCATGGGATTTATTTAATTATCTGTTCATCCAGGTACTTTCTTTGTACATGCATTGCATCACTAAAGAATCTGTTAGAAAACATTCGGCATTTTTGGGGTCAATACAATTCCATCTACTTTCCATCTATTTTAATGCTTATTCGACATCTACGTTAATTATGCTGGTATATTGATTCAATATTTCAAATTATAAATATTATATGATATTATTTAACTTAAAAAAGTTTTGAAATTTACTTAGATTTTTTTAGAGGTATGAGAACGACACAAAAACGAAATAGAATTAGACTGATGAAACCAACGTGTCTAACTTATACAGCAATACACTCCATCTGCTTTGTACATAAAAAAAAAAAGACTTCTATTTTATTCAAGTCACCTGAAGTTATTTAACAACGTTCGATTATCAACATTTACATATGAATACCTTTTAATATTAGTAAATTGAATAACTTCTTTTAAGTTTATGAAATATATATAAAGAAAAAAAAGAAAGAAAATCAAGTGACACATTTTGAATTCGTTTAATTACATATTACTTTAAATTCAGAAAGTATACTTATTCCTTGAGTCATAAATTAAATTTTCTACTCAAAATTTTTAAAAGTTATTATTTTTGATCAAACTATGTCTCTCATGTTTTATATTATGAAGCAATTGGTATCATCTAGAATTAAAGAAAGTGAGTACATCCTTCAAAAGCGAGAAAATGCAAGCTTCATCTTTTATTTTAAAAGCTTTTTCCTATGCTTACGTATACAATTAACTATTATCTTCAGAAGTATATAACTTGTAAATTTTAAGCTATGAAACAATTTAAATTTTTTTTTCTGAGAAGTACTCAAAGTCAAGACTATACTATATACAAGATTAGACTATATACAAGAATTTATTCATTCGAAGACAATCCAAAACCATTAATTGATTAGAAAGAAGATTCTGTTTGAAGAGATCTGAAAAAAGAAGGATATATTCGAAAGAAACCTGGTTAATATAATATTTCGTGCAGAACCGAAAAGACTTAATACCATTGGAGAACGCTAAACCTAAGATGTTGACGGAAGAAGTAAATCAAAGTGATTTGTTTCCGTCTGCTACACTCAGATGTTAAGACACATTCATGGATGAATACTAAGAAACAACACAAGTGGAATGATCCAGTTAACTATGTTACTTAATCTTATTAAATTTTTAAGAAACTACTGAATATCGTGTACTGCCTTATTTATAATCCTTGCATAATATAATCCTTTAAATGCCTTTGATTTACTAACAACAAGAAATATATAGAGAAAGAGAAGTATATATATATATATATAATGACTTAACTTTAATTTCCAATAATTTCCCTGAAAAAATATTTAAATTTTTTAATTTTCCCAATCTCTAAATAAAAAATAAATTAAATATGTCATTACTATTTTCTGATCCAAATCCAAATTATCCTTTATTTATAAGATCACACTCTCATTAAATTTGATTAATCCACTTTCCCATAGTCATAAATCCTTTAGAAGTAATCCATCTAGTCTGGAACACGTTAATGAATTTCCCTCAGAATCCCTTCATCTTGTACCAAGTGAGTCCCCGTGAATGAAAGAAAATTGCCAAATATTCCTACTAATAAAATCGACAGCACAGAGAAATTCTCCTTTCTTATGCTTCTGCGCTGTTCTGCTCTTGTATGTTGTTATTTTAATGGTGGGACTGCGACTCAAGCCATATGTATATTATGTTGTCCCTCTCTCTCAGATAAAGTAGAATACACGACAATGAAATTTGAAATTAGCCTCCATATTTCTTTATTAAATAATTATTTTCTGAAGCGTTATATATATATATATATATATATATATATATATATATATATATATAATGGAAATAATTATTATAAAAATTATATTGTTCTACATAGTAATCTAAGATAAATCAAAATAAGTGTTCGTGAATAAATTTTAGTCATGACTCTCAACGATAAGGTATTGAGACAAAGGAACAAGATTCGAAAAGAAACTAATATAAGTTACATGAGTAACATAACCAAGTGGCTTCAAATAATTTAATTAAATTCGTTATCTACTAAGACCTCAACACAGAGCCACTGCATTTCTGTTAACGTTCGATAACAAAGGAGTTGCCGTAATCGTAAATATTCTAAATCGATCGTTGGGAAAATTGTTATCGTTATGGGACATTGAATGCCGTTTGGGAGGTTTCTATCGATAATAATTAATTAAAGTACGTCCTCTCATAGTATACAGTGTTGGAGTTCCAACTCATATGACATAAGTAATCCTTGGACTTAATAATTGGACACAAGGTTAATACTTGTATCTGTCTTCTAAATAATGTGTAGCCATCTATGAAATGCATAATTTGGCCAGCGGAGTAGAAATTCAATACATTTCCTTGGACATATGACAAAATTTGATGTCAGCTAATGGGAGGTAGACTATCATGTATAATTTTAAGCACTTGAAAAACAATTTTACTTAAACAATTTTGCTAAATTTCATTGTGCTGATCTATATCAACTATTTCCTTGTATAGGAAATGTAATGTATTTTTCTATTATGTAAAAAGAAACAAGTATGTGTATTGTTGAAAATTAAGGATAATTTAAAAATCAACATCGAATTATGTATTTATAAAAGATTAAAATCGATTCAATAACAAATTTTTCTATAAAATGTATTATATAGTATATCGTCTTGCTAGTGATTAAAATTATAAAAGTTGTATCCTCATGAAATCATTGCAAATGTAAATACTCTTTTTCTGAAATTAGTTAATCTGAATTACATATAATCAACAAGATTTGTATCAAATGTTCACATTATTTATTAGAGAAGTTAATAAAATTAAAAGTAAAGCTTTAATGAAAATTAATCCAATTCGATTCGTTAGAAGTTCTCAAAATAATTGTTTTAAAACTCTGTATTTATATAACAGCTTCTAAAGATTATTTCTTCGTAAATGACCCAAAATCAAATACGAAGGATTAATTTACACAAGAGTCATATAGAAATAATTACTCTAAAAAATAAAGATTTCTATCTGAAAGGTATTGTATTTTTATCATGATCAAGTTTAATCAAATTTGGATGTATATGAATACTGAATGACAACCTAAAGACTGTATTTGTCAATTGTAAAATAGAAAACTTAATACGGAGTACTTTTTCAACTTAGACACTACTATATCATTAATTAAATTATTTCTTATAATATTACGTAGTAACATTACATTAAAATATTAAATTATAATTATTGAAATAAGTGTATTGTATATTATAACTCAATTTTTTAAATAATTCATTTTTTCCTGTATACTCTTATAATATATTACATAAATCATCTATTAGATTGTAATACTAAATTGACTTTTAAATTTACTTATTGAAATGGAAATGGCATATTTATAAAATATTTTAAATCTTTAAAGTCGTGCGTGCGCGATTTTGTGATAAAATAATACATTCGTTGTAACAATACAAATTTTGTTTAATATTACTGCTAATATTATTTATTTATTTTAATAATTATTGTTAATATTATTTATTTTTTTTAATAATTATTGGTAATATTATTTATTTTTTTAATAATTACTGTTAATCTTATTTATTTTTTAATAATTATTGTTAATATTATTTATTTTTTTAATAATTATTGTTAAGATTATTAATAATATTCTTTAATTTTTTTTAACATTATTGATGTTATTCTGTGTGAAATTGTACTCAAATTTTTGATCTCTTATTAGGACATTAGCGGAAGACACATTTTAAATTAATTTCTTTAATCATACCATCTTATGTGATCTGACTAGAAATTGCTTCCTGTTATGCAGTATTAGCATTTTACAGATAGTATAAAACTGGTGCAATTCATTAGGATTGAAATAAATATACTAAATGAAATGGCATCTACTCACTTCAAACAAGATGAATCCCCGAAGACAGTGGGCTTAAGTACGTAACTATTGTTGTACGGAACTGTATTTTAAATCTCTTCTCAGACATGGCTTAATCTGAATCTCTCAACTTGTGTAAGGTGGAAAATGCGAATTGAATCAGATCTAATATACGAAAGGCTACAAATCAGAAGTAGAGAAATACGCGTAGAGAAAGTCATTAACATACTTTGTGGGTAGAATTACATGTCATTCAGAATGGATATCCTAGTGCAATCAGACAGCAAGATTACATTCTACAATCAATTTTAACTGAGCAAATAATGGTCTATTATTTCATGGATCAATACTTCATATTTACATCTACTTAATATAATGTATTTTGTTTGGAAAATTTAACGCTTTACTTTATATATATTTCATATTCATTCCTTATTCAGTTTTGTGGGATTTTGCGATAGCTTATGTGAATGTACTGAATATTTAAGAATAACAGAATAAATGTAAATAATTATTTGAAATAATTTATATATAAGAAGAAAACAGATTACAAAATTAGATATTCTGCTATTGCCTTACTGGTTTTTTGTTTAAAATTTTGGAGATAACATTTTATAAGTATAACATTTAATTGACGTTAATTGAAATTTAGGTGCTCAAGAGACTTTAAACTTTACCTCTGAATGGTCAAAAACTTTTAAACTGGAATTTAACCCTAATAAAACAAAGGATATGTTCATTGAAAAACGAAATATTTGTTATGACTCTTACCAGCTGTGTCTTAATGGTATTTCTTTGACTATCATTAAGCAAATGAAATATCTTGGTGTTATAATTGACTGTAAATTTTCATGGAAGTTCCATTTAACTTACATATCAGAGAAGTGTGAAAAGTTGCAACAAGGATTAGGTAGAATTGCACGAAACACTTATGACATCATTTTAACGTGCATTCAGTTATCTATAAACAAGGAATTCAACCGTTCACTATGTACAGTTCAATGGTTTGGGATGTTTCGTTAAAGAAGAAAATTAATTCTAAACTGTTGAGACGGATCCAAACACGAATACTCCTTCGAGCTATTTCTAGATATCGAACTTTAAGTTATGAAGCTGTGTTTATAATTTCCGGTTTTCCGCCAATTGACACTGTTATTTTAAATAACATTACTCTCAGAGAAGAGCTCGCAGCCTATTCCACTTCAGGTTATGATTGTGTTTTGCTTCCCTCTGATCTACCCCACCCTTCAGAGAGAAATGCCATACAATTGATTGAATTTAGTTCAAATTCTGAGGAAGAATTCCCTATCACGGTTTTTTCTGATGGCATTAAACTTGATGGTAGGGTGGGTTTTGGTTTCGTTGCCTTTCGGAAAGGTATTGAAGTTCAGTTCTTACAATACAGAATCAGAGACGAGTGCACTGTTTTTGTGGTTGAACTTTTGTGCTTAAATTTCCCCATTAAGTGGATTGTTCAACAAAAGTGTGTTGCCTCGAACTATCTGATTTGTTCTGATTCACTCTCATCCTTGGAAACATCAAAAAACATCTCATTATCGAATGATATTGTTGTTGAATTTCAGAAACATCTCAAAAACTCCAAAGATCAGAACATTACTGTTTGTTTTTCTTTTGTACGTGGACATTCTGGTATTTATAGCAACGAAAGGGCTGACTTTCTAGCAAAGACTACCACAAAGAGGGAAATTATCTTAAAGTTGTTATTCCTCAATCGGTTTTAAAAAGATTATGAGGTAAAGTGTCCTGAAATCATGGAACGAAATATATATTAAATCAAATACAGCAAGCATCACGAAAAGAATTTTTCCAGACGTCATTATAAGAGTATCTTGCCATTACTTCTTCACTAGCTTGAAAATTACGCAATTTCTAACAAGTCATGGTAACTTTAAAAAATATCTGAATAGATTCAATTTAAGTTCGAATACAATTTGCAGCTGCAGTGCCGGAGGTGATGAGGAGAGTGAGCAGATTCTATTTCTATGTTCAAAATTTATCTCACAGAGAAATATTCCTAAATTAGCTTTGAAAAAATTGAACATTAACTGGCCTCCAAATTTTGGTAATTTAATTTCTACGAAAAATTCTTTCGTTCCTCTCATCAAATATATTAAAAATATTTATAATAATTCTTAATTTTTGTTTTTATATTGTTTAGTCACATGTTTTTGTTGTTTTTGTCAACTATAATAATATACGGTTTTATACTTACTTCTGTAAGACCTATGTGATACTTGGTGGTACACAGGGACGTTGTTTGTAGTTCAATTAAAAAGAATTGAAATTTTCAAAATGATAATTTTAAAGGAAGAATGATAATCGAAATTTATAATTGACTTACTTTTTTACATGTAGTCTGAATTGTAAAATAGTTTCTAGATTACTTTTTAACTTCATTTCAGCAATATGTACTGAAAGTGACAATGTTTAATTATAGATTCGTTATAGGATCTTAGATTTATTATGAAGGTCTTATATAGGATCCAAGTTTATGGCGGCACTTTCAAATTCATGGTTTTTTTTTTTTTTTTGTTGCATGACTTTCTCCTTTTGCTTGAAGCTCTCATATTTCTGGAATAATAAAATTGTATTAATTACATTGATTGAATTTACTTCAAATTTTGTAAATAAAGTAGATTTTTATTACTTGTTTTGGAATAAATTCAAATTGCTCCAAAACTATATTCATCTTCAGATATATTGAAAAGAATTTATTTTGATTCTAAGCAAATTAAGTTTGATTATTTTACTGGCAATAATTTGTGTATATACCACAATTCTTCCCATTTGTATAAATTTAATGTAGTGTACGTCATTTATATGAAAATAAATTCTTTAAAATAGTTTGCATTACTACATGTGGTAATTAACGATTTTTTGATTAATCACTACATGTGCACTTTTACTATACTCTTCTTTATACTGGTAATTAATTGTTTAGCTAAATACGAATGCCGATTATTAAAGGTTAATTCTATTCTATATCATATCTTCAAGTTTTATTGTTACAATTATTGTCTTAAATTATAGCTCTCCTGATTTCTTGAATTTTCAATAGCAATTACTGCTACAAATCACATCGTCATTTCTTGAGTTACTCAAGACATCCATCCTCTTCTATTCCAGACCTATGCACTTACCTCATCAACGCACAACAGGGAAATTCTCATAAATCCACTTTACGACATCCTTGTATCTAATCATATTTCGAATGTAAACGAGACTCATTAGTGAATCGAATCTTCAGAGCCCTCGTTTGGCCATCGCAGATCGTTTAAAATGGGGGATGACTGATTTCGGAGGAAATTCGAAGAATTCCTAATTCCGAAAAGCAAAGTTCTAGAAGCCAGAAATTCAATTCCAGTAAAGTGCTCTTACTAAGAGTTGGAGCTCAAATGTCCAAGCGGAAAATGGGGAAAGAAACAGATATTGCATGCAATGTCCGAAAGTAATTCTCTAAACCATTAGGAAAAAATGCTTCTATGTTTAATGGAATAGGATTTGCAGTAGTTAGACTTCAAAGAACGCAATTATTTAGTTTTAAGAAGTCGAAGTACCAATGAAAAAAAGAATTTTTTAAGTAATAAATATTTTTAACCATGCCAGATTTTAGGTGAATTTTTAAGAGGCGATACGAAACTCACAAAAAGAGGAATAAAAATGTGTTTGATTCAAAAATAATTATTTCCTGAAATTATAATTAACTGTATCATAAATCAAACATAATGTGTCTTGATGGAAGTGTACACTATTTGATGAGTAATTTAATATTCTGGTAGTAATTATAATCAAGTTTTAAATATGTAATCTAGCCCAATATACTTTCAATTTGCATTGTAAATAAAAATCGAAAAATACATGCTTATGTACGGGTGCTTTACATCTTGTTACTATTATTATTGATTACTTAAATATATTCACCCCATTACCCCAAAAGAAAGTTTTTATTAAATCTCTCTAACTATGCTCTTAGTGGTAAGTGAATGGTTGTGTAAACATTTAATTATGTAATTATCTTTATAATTAAAAACATTTAACTTGAATTTAAGATATTAAATGTATTGAAAGTACCCACAGTTCATTAAAATGATTATAACGTATTTAAAACGAGCATAAAACAGTATTTTAGACCTCTCTAATGATAAATTGAAGATAATATATAATTTAGATTGTAGATAATTATATGTTGTAGTATTTTATAATTTGTTATTCATGATAGATACGTGCAATGCATAATGTCTATATTTTACTCCAAGTATATTTCGTGAGGGAACCAGTATTTTCTACTTACTGAATTTAAAACTAACTTTCTATGTTCGCATATTTTTGTCCATGTGATTGTTTTTATTCCAAGTTGATGCTTAAAAAAATAAACAAAATCATTTCTTAAAATTTAAATTTCATTTTTAATTGATTGAAAACTTTATGCTCATTTTTATGAGATAGTACACCACTTTCTTCCATTTTGAGTTCAACCCTTTTCAGAATCTTAACCAGACCAAAATACATTGAAAGTCAAGCAAAATAATGTTAGAAAAGCACTTTATCGTTATTTGATGAATAAAATAATAATAGAAATTTAATTATTCAATTTCTAAAAACTAATGTACATGTTGTTTTCAATTGGTAAGCAGGAAATAGCTTATATTCAAGAAAAGTAATTGAGTACATTAATGTGCATAAATCTCATTGAGAATTAGAAATATACAAACATCATACATATATACACTTATAAAACTAATTTCAATTATTTTTAGTTTTATGATCTTTTAAACAATTACTGAGTCGATCACATTGATAAGTCTTAAGGAGCGTCATACTTCTAACTGCTAATTACTTAAGACATTTGAATACTCGCTTGGATAATTCACACACATATACTGACTTAATTCCTCTACATAAAAGATGATTTGTACATGCAGCCATGTTCAGAGTACATTTAGCAGCAATGACTCTTCATTTCTTTCATTCCGATGCAGTCTGGTGTTAATGCTGTAATTACTTCTTCGCTAATTTCCATTTGCACTTTGTTGTTTCTAGTGCAGTTTTAATGCTGTAAGTTGTTATTAATCCAACAGGAATTATTTCCTTATTCACATTCGAAGAAAATTAATTTGAGGAGAATGTGTACTTGTAGCTGCCTAAAACTCATATGCAAAATTGCATTCGTCATCTATGATATGATGCCCCTTTATTTCCTGTGCAGTTCTATGTTACATAAGTAGGTAAATTATATGTGTAAATATAATTGTTTTTAATAGAAAATTTGAACAATAACCAAGTTATTGATTTTATTACTTCTAATGTAAATTAGCACCTTTTATTCAAATAATTACTCAAGAAAAGATATATTTGCACCGTAAATAGACTGGTATATTTTCGTGTCAATTTCTTGTCGTGTCATATGAACTAATTTAATAGTGCTTATAGTTGCAAGTAGTTACATGAAAAGTCAAGTGTTAAATTTATTTTATCAGCGGACTTTAAATTACGTATTTTTTTTCTGGCTACGATTAGCTTTAAAAGTGGTACCGATAGTTAATACGACTTTTTATTTATAAAAGTACACTAAGCATCAACTTTTTTAAACACCTAACAAGAATATTTTTTGAAAGTTCAAAAAAAAAAAAAAAAAAAATATGAATATTAAAGAGATTTAATATAATACTGTGCTTATTCTTTTATTCAAAATGATTGGAATTTATATATTAGTTATAACCAAGCCGTCATAAACAGAATCTAGTTTAAGCTATCGATAAATTAATATATCGCTAATGGAATCTCCAAGCAAATCTTTATTTAAAACAAATAGAAAAATTCCCTAACTTGATTTAAAATCTTATTGTGGTTTTTTTTTAAAAAAATTTGAGATATCCAATTTTTATGCTATTCTCTCTTCGCTAACATCGAGGACTTTATAAAAGTTTAAATTGCATAAAATTACAACTTCTTCTCAACCAAAATAAAATGTTATAAGGTAAATTATAAGAAGATGAAGTGAATTAAAGTGAATTAGAGATAATGAATACAAATGTTATAATTGAAGGAAATAAAGAGAGGTAGATGATAACGATTTATTAATAGATATTTATATTTGGATTGAATTAGCTTAGTGCTATTGATAGAAGCGAATCATCTTAAGATATTAAGATAAGAATAGGCTGTTTGTGAGTGATTGAATCAAACTGAGTTAATTGTTAAGTCAAGAATTTATTAATTGATCTTATTTTGGAGTTGACGCTTTAAGTGGGATTTGCGAGCGAGTGAATGATTCAATATTATCAATATATCAATGATAAATAAAATATTTTATCTTGTACATATTTTAATTTTTAGGTTGGTACTTGTTAATTCAAAAGAACAATCGCCGTTGAATGAAATAATAAAATATGAACATCACAGAGTATCAATCCGATCATTATATGTTGTTCACAATATTAAATTGTTTACATTACATTATGAATGTTTTTAAATTAAGGAAGTTTATATATATTATTTTCTGAATGCTTCCTATTCTTTGCTTGACCTTTGGGAAAAAAATCTGTATGTGTAAATTACTAAAAGCAAAATTCTTAAATCCTAAATCAAAGAAAATCCAAAACAATTATAACAATTCATTTGATAGATATAATGCTAAAACATCTATTATCATTACTGTAATGTACTAGGTGTTCCTCATTTTCTTGATACGTTTACTTCCCGTGATGATAATGCCCTCCCACAAGATGTAGTAGGTAAACAGTACGATTCTGAAGATTTATAAAATATTCAAAATTTTCCCCAAATACGAAGAAAAACAAATTCCATATTATTTGGGGAGAGAAAACTTCTTTACCGTACTTAAATTGTTTCATTAGATGGTAACTTAATTTCAAAAGGTTAGAAAAAAAGATTTCCTAACAAAAAGAAGAAATAAAAGAGAAAAAAAAGAGTACCGTAATAAAACAACGGTATTAAATAGGTTTTCAAAATCATCTGAATGATTAAAATAAATATCAGCGTTACTAAATGTATATATTATCTAATAGTGAAACACATCTGTTATTTAACCCCAATTTGAAAAAAAAAAAAGTTAATTTCATTAGAAACACTTAAAAAAGTATGATCCTAATGATGGAAAATTAATTTAAGCTCTGAACTGTAATTTTTGCAAAATATGTGATAAAAAAAGTAGAATGATAGAAATTACAGTTGTAAGTAAACAATGCATCACTCTTAGACAGAAGTGACTGTCTTCTTATAACATAACAACAATATTTATCTTAGAACAAAACTACTGCGAAAACCTTTACTTTGTTTTATGTAAGCATTAAAATTATTCCAAATTACTCATTTAACTTTTTAAAACTCTTCTAAAGTTGATTCCTTATGACAGTAAGATTAATTTTCAACTACGTGCCTGAAAGAGTAAAAAATATATATATAACTGTTTCAAAAACATTACAATTAAAACACACTACTCATGAAAGCTCATTACAATGCAAAAACATACAATTTTAAGAAACTAAATCTCATCTTCAACAAGTTTCATAAAAATTAAGAAAAAACGATAGAATAATAAGAAAGCAAAATAATACGTCTTTCAGAAAAACTTGAGTGTAACATGTAAGGTATTCAAAATGAAATCAAGGTAAGTAGTAAGAAAATAACCATTGCCTCAAAGCTTTTGCCTTTCTGTGTTTAGCGAAAAAGGTATTTAAGATTTGAAAAGCGAAAGTGTGGTTATGTGAGGTTGATTTTTTTCTTATATAACACTCTTATCCTTCCCCCTTCCCCATAAGTATTAAGAATAATCTCAACAGACGTCTTTAGAGGAGACAGATTTTGTTCAGACGAAGAAGCTCAAGGCTGGAAAAAAATAAGGTTTCTTATTTTTATCCGGATTCTTTTCCGAAAGACGTAAAAGAAATAGTTTGTTAGAATAGTAAAAAAAAAAGTTAAACCGCGGATGTAGTTAGTAGAAACGGGAGTAGTGACGTCTTGATTCCTAGATCTAAATTCTCCATATATTTTATTTTGATGTTAAAAGGGACATAGTAAACTTTATAAATATTTTATACAGCTTGAATTATTGATGAGCTTATTCGAAGCTTAATTTGACAGTGTTAAATTTATTCAAATTTAGAAATAAATCTTCTTTGATATAAATCTTTCCGTCCCTGAACATTTTAATGAAACTTAGCTGTTACTTTTTGAAACAGTATTTTTAAAAAATAAAATGAAAAAAATGATATATGTATATTTTAAACTTAATACATCTTATAAACTTAAATAACTTATTTTAAGTTACTTACCATAAGATTATTTGAAGATAAGATAAAATTAATTTTTTAATATAAAAGTTATTTATTAAGAGCACTTACACCTCTCGTTAAGGCTTTATTTTTTGTCATGTATTTCTACATTTTATGAATGTCGGAAAGGTGTTTTAATTACATCAATTTTTCTGCTTTAAGAAATGTATAGTCAAATGTTCTTAAAATATTTACCCTGGAATGCATCGTTAAGAAATTAATTTTCACATGAGATTTCTTGCATATTAAGGCGACCAAGCGTTATATTTCTCAAGGAAATCTATTATTCTTCCATATCCTGAAAAGAAGAATTTAAATTACTATATCGTATTCTTATTTAATTATTTTTCAATATGAGTGATATGTGTTTCTAAGTAGTTTTCATACATACATACATACATACATATATATATATATATATATATACAGGGGTAATTCAACATCAACCATTAAAAAGGCACTGTTCGCAGATGGCTTTAAAATGTCAAGTTGATGTTAGTATTGTGTTCTGTCGCCTATTGAGAAGTCGACAAACAAGCAAAGTCAACACTTAGTCATGGATATGTTTTGAATTGGTAACCGTTTGTTGTCAAATTAAAATTTTATAGGGGGTGTGCTGAGAAGGAGTCATCATTTTGCGTTGAGTTGTCACTGCCGATGAGAAAATTGTCCAAAAATGGGCGTAAAGGGTCTGACACATTCGCTGATTTATAGCAACGACTTTTTGGGACACGAAGTATGTCGTAGTCAAAGATTTCTTAAAAAAAGAAGAGAAAAAAAAGTCATTAATGGACAACACTAATTACCTATAACTTACACTATATTCACCCTATTTTAATTCTTATTACGGATACAATTTGAGCCTTCTTGTGTGTTTGAGTGCTTGTGTTTGTGAGAGAGTGGGAACTTAACTTAGAAAACACCTTTGAACGTTCGAACATTAGTATATACATAACACTTAATACAAAAGGTTTCTGACTTCAATTTTTCATAGTAATCTTTGATATAAGTGTAATTCTATTTGATTATTCTTATTCAGTAAAGTTTCATCCGTTTTTTATTCTCTAACACTTGTTTCTCTGTTTAATTAAGCGTCACTAAAAATATTAACTATCAGGAAACTCTTTTTGTTATAAACAATTAGAAATATATTCTTCTTTGAACAAAATGCATAGTGTAAGAGTTATTTTAAACTAGTCTTTAAATAGCAATATATTAATGCAGTTCTTTATTTCAAATAAACTTGGGAACAAATGATAGATGCGTCAAATTTATTTTCTATAGCAGCTGAATTCCCGAATATCGCAACATCGCATAATTGTAAGTAATTTATGATGTTTAGAATAGATTCAGGAAGAGAGAAATAGAGGGTAAATTAAAGATTTATAAATTTCACTTTAGTAAACTATGGAAATAGAACAAGATAACATGTTAATAGAGAGTTGTCGAATGAGATAAATTACTCAATAACTTATGTTCTAGAGGACAGATAGACATTTAGTGTCAGCAACTCGCAATCAATGAGGCGAGCAGAAGCGCTATTGAATATTGGATAATTTCACGTTTTGAATTTCTCACCATTCATATTAGATAAATATAATTCGTTAGGTTCAGACAGTTGTGTTTAATTTAAGTGATTTGAAATCAAATATCTGTAATATAAGTATTTTATGTTCATGTTGAACATGATTCTCCACTCCCTTTAAGAGAACGTTTTTCTTTCAATCACCATATCAGTACACAATTTGTACGCAATCTGAATAAATAATCAAAAAAATACCAGGATACATTATATGTTTGCTCCGCCAAACTTGCACTTAATTTCTAAATTAAAAAAAAATATAACTAAAAATTATACTTTAGATTAACAAATAAATATATATTCTTACATTCTTATATGCAAATAAATAATCTTATTAATTATTAATAAATATTTTTATCCGTTTATATATTGGAATTGTAATCTGTGTTATCACAAGATATTACAACACATTCATTTACCTTGAAAATATTACTGAATATATAACTGTAAAAATAGATGCATTTTTGAGCAATTTTTCTTAAAGTTTTGACCTATGATTTATATGAGTACATATAAAGTAATATTTTTAATCTAGATAAATTGAAAGGTATTCTGAGATGTTAGATTGGTTAAAACTTTTACAGCATTTCATTCAAAAGCTATCTGTTTGCAAGGTGTCTATCAATTTTGGTCCTCGCACAAATGACGAAAACTGCATTTGAGCTGGCAGCCCAATTTTCCAACTTCTACAACCTCTCAACGTGATGGTATTGATCATCGATAAATTTAGTCAGCTAATTGGATTACATACGGGCAGAAAAAAGTAGAAGTGAAACAAATTTCAAATTAATAAGTGTATTTTCTAACATCTTGATAGAAGCTTTAGAAGCTATTGCATCTTTAGCCAATTTTCCATTGAACATCATCTTGAAAATAATACATTAAGCCCTATATTTAAAGATACTTTGGCAATCATTAATAATTGATTACAAAGTAAAACAGAATTGTGTTCACTTAAATAATATACTATTTATATTTGAAGGCATAGTATACAATCAGTTCTCCATTAACTGGTACAAGTTGTATAAACATTACATGTAGGTTTATCTACTACATAATATGTCTTAGTAAAAAAAAACTGATTATTTTGCACATTAGCGCAAACAATATACAAGGAAGAGGATGGGTAAAAGATCAGTCAGATTCAAGAGAACAACTGCTCAGTCCATCATCCGAAATAAAGTTGGTTGTTGGCTTCTGTCCAACAATTCGGCTTTTCCTGAGATATTTTTTACTGTATTTCGACATTTACCGATTTTCCTAAGCCTTATCAACCGTTAACCTTACTAGTCGAAAAACTGACCTACATCGCTAGCTCTTGCGTCTGATGACAGCGGCACAAGTCACATTATTTTCAATTGGTGAGATCCCCTGTGGAAAATAGAAATGCTAATGATAGAAAATGGTCATTTTTCAACTGAAACTTCACAGACAAAAATTCTTTTTATAAGGTTGTAAAAATTGTGTTTTTGAGACAGCATGTATCTGTAATCTAAGGATAATATTTGTTAATTAAAAGATAATCATTCATGGCATATGATCTCAATAAACATATAACGATTATATTTTAGATAATCTATTTCAATTAATAGAGTTTATGATTCTGTAGTTGTCTTATTCTAAAAACTTATAATGAATTTTTAAATAGATAGCTTTAGGACTTGAAATAAAGAAAAACATATATAATGATTACACTCAGTGTTATTTTAAATGTATATATTCGTTAAAAACTTTAAATAACTAAATATTTTTTAGGATTTTGAACTTGTTATTATGCATTGAAATTTCATATAATTCATTAATAATTAAATTGTAATTCCTTACTAAATAATGACCACAAAAATTATAAATTATATTTGCTTAAATTATAGAAAGACAAATACAAACACTTAAATTAGCATTTGTATTACTTTCTTAAAATTGCTTTTTTATTTGGGTTTTTTCCTTTAATCAGGGGCAAGCGAGAAACAGTCAGACATAACTTCAGTCACAATCATTGTCACTGTAACTTTTTGCCACCAATCTCTATATACGGCTTTTTAACAATTGACGCCGATGAATGATAATATGGAAAATATATTTTGATAAGCTATAAACTTTATTGGAAGAAAAAAAATTTCTTTCATTCTACTGATAAACAAGCAATAACGTTTTCTCTCCATTTTTTTTTAAATATTTTATCTTTACATTTTGAATATAGTAGTTGGTTGTCGCTGCTCACAGTTATAGATTGGACAATAATTTGAATGAATTCGATTCATTGATGGTTGGAGAGGAACGAAAAAAGGAAAGATGTCTTGAAAGTTTTATTTCTCAAAAGTGGAATTATATTGTTATTTGCAGACAATAAGTAAACTCCTTCTTGTTCAGATACCAATTGTTCAATGAGTATACTGTTAGAAAATTTGAATGAAATAATAAAAAAAGTCTTTCCAAAAATTTATATTCATGGAATGTATTTCTCTACAAAATGAGAAAAATATTGTAAAGTGAATAAACAATTAATGGTTTCTTCTTTAAGTGACCAATCCATCACTAAATGAGTTATCAGAAGTCATCATTGAAATAATAACGAAACATCTTTCATGTATTTTGAATTTTGAAAAATCCACTGAGTAAAACAAGGTGATGCATTTCGTTATTTGAAAATGAATCACAGGTATAATTCTAAATATCTTGAAAAGGAAAATAAACACACTCAATCGACAAGTATTGGAAATACAACAAACTTCGAAACAACATGTAGGGATCTTCTGATCTTATAGTAGGTTAAGATTATGTGGCTAATGGAAAAAAAATGATTTCTTTTATAAAATACCAAATGAATTGTATAAGTATGAAAACAGAAGCATTATAAAATTTATATATATGTTTATTACAAATAGTCCTACATTTAGCTGTAATTAGATATTTTTGGTAAATAGCATTATTTTTATGAAAAAACAATTTTTTTTTGAACAATGCAATGAATGAAAATTACTTTTGCATCATTTCTAAATTATTCCAATTATCAATGCCTATATCGGGATAAAGGAACATTATCTTTTTTCCACTTAATTTATTGCTAAATTAAGGATTGGATTTAAAAAAAATCTGAATATTTATATTTTGATCATTTAACTGAATACGTTACTTGAAATATTTATTTATCATTATTCGATGTATTTTAATTATTAATATTCGATTCTTTGCTTGTACTTTTTCTGAGGTAATGTATTGAAAACTGATATAGTAAAAAAACTACAATAACTTATCAGTTCTAAAATTAAAAAAAAAAAATTAAAAAAAAAAAAAAAACTACTGATGATTAAAAATTGTTCAATACCAATTAAAGCCCTGGGTTTTGAAATATGAAATTGCCTTCAACCAAAATAATTATAGATGCATCAATTTATTACTCTCACGAACCTGCATTCACTTTTCTGATTTAAATAAAGTTAAATCCATTTGATCCTCTTCTTAGAAAGGATTTTTCAAATTGTTGTTGTTTTTATGTGACGTTTTATAAATTTGATAACTCTCACAAACTAAATTTCACAATTATTGTCTTTCAAAAGCGAAATGATTAATAATTATATATTTCCTTCTTTGAATAGCGGCTTTTATGTAGGAACAAAAGTTAATCTAACAAAGACACTTAGAGCTTACATTAGCATCTATAATTCAAAGATATTATGGAAATCCAAAACTCTTTCAAATTGTCGTTAACAATATTGGCCCCTTTACCGAGATTACAAAATTAAATTGATGAGCTAAATATTTTCTAAGCTCATTGTACACTTCATTAAAATATTTGTCACAAAGATTTCTTAATTTATAATAATACATTGCCTTTGTTGTTATTATATCATTCAGCGAACCTTTTATTTTTATTTTTATATAAAGTTTAACACCTCTATAAGTTCAAGTTAATTAAAAAAGTTCTTACCGTAGTCTTTAATTAAATCAACTAGAAAGTAGGTGAGATCAAACCATATTACCTGTACTTCAAAAATTATTGTCAAAGAATAATTTATTCAGTTTCATATGTTGTAAGTTTTAATTAACTTTTAAGTTTTCATCGCAAGTAATCTGCAAACATTAATATTTTTATAATTTTTGATGGGGAATTGAGTTTTTAAATCTTAAGGTTTTAAAACGTTGAAAATCGTAATATATATATATATATATATATATATATATATATATAAATATATTTATATAATTTCGGTCAAAATCTCTATAAACAAATTCAGGGTCTCCCTCAGGGAGGTCCAGCTAGTAATTGTCTGGCCAATTTTTATTTACATTTTTATGAATTAAAACAGATTGACAATGATTCTTACTTTCTTTTTCTTTACATAGATGATCTAATTATTTTAGGTAAAACTGAGGATTTTAAACCAAATATTTCATTTTACCCTAATTATCTCAATTTATTAAAAACTAATCTTAATTCAAATACAGTAGAATTTTTAGATCTCGATTTGCAAATAGTTGAAAATAGACTTATTAGTAATATTTATGATAAAAGAGAGAGATTCGAATTCCATGTAATTAAAATATCGTTTTGGAACAGTAATCTACACAGATCCATTTATAGGAATATTTTATTGGTTTTTTTATTACGTAATAACAAATTAACCACACATAAAATAGACAAGTTTAATAACATTAAAAAATTCTTCAACAACTGTTTGGATCATGATTATCCAATAAATTTCTTAAATACTTATATACATCACAAATATATTAAACATCTTTGCGAATCGTGATCCAATTTCAAATCCA
>BMAW01082943.1:170417-214601 GCA_019974015.1 Nephila pilipes | reverse complement strand
TTTTACATTTTTTGTTATTGTAACATATTTTTTCTTTTCTTATCTAAGGATTTGTGGATTAAACTACAATGCCATTTTGAAGAAACGCAAGAATGGTAGAATGTTGTCTATATGCAGTTGGGCAGTTATTAAATGACTTAATATTCTATATTTCTTGGTGACTGAAATGTGTTTATTGACTGGGCAATAGATTATTTTTAGTTAGTTGATTTAGTAACACCCTAAAATTCAGAATATGTGTTCTTTTTTCTTTTGATAATGGTTTTTACCACATTAAAGTATTTTCCTGAGTGGGATGGTTTGGATCCATGAAACTTGTATAACCATTTATTTTTGCCCAAAGTCAAGAATAGCTATTTAAATTACTTTACCTCCGTCTTTAACTCTCTTGTCTTCTTAATTATCCTCTTCGGTTTAACTTAAAAGTGTTTTTGAAGCAATTTATTTATTTTGAATGTCTAGTACTGTTTTCAATTGATATTTCTTACAAATTACATATATTTGTTTTATTTTTTTAACATGAATTTTATTTTGTTTTTATTATTTCTAATTATATATATATATATATGTGTGTGTGTGTGTGTGTGTTCCATGAATTTAAAATGTCTAAAAATTAAAACATGAGAAAATCTGAAAGATGCGCCGTAGTAATACAAATATCTTAAGACGGAATAGCGGTATTAACCAAATATTTTTTATTGTATCCCCCTCTTTCCCCCTGTAATTTTCTGTATATCAGTTTTATATATTCAAATGAGTAAACGTAACAGCTTAGTTTACTAACGAATATCAAATCACAAAGAAAATGTATCAAAATATCATAATGTTGATTAATGTACAGCGTAAATCATTGCAAGAGTAGGAGTGAACATAAGAAATATGATTAAAATTTTACGAAAAATATTTTTTAATTAAAAATAGTTAGTACATAAATATATATTTTTATAAATAATTTTAAAAAAAATGTGACAAAATGTCTGAGCAGTAATGGAGCGTGTAACTTTATTTAAGCTGCATTGTATTCATAAATTTTGTATTTTTCTACAAATTTTTTTTCCAAACCATTGATTTATATCATCACAGTAAATTCTAATCTTAGCATTTAATTATCAGCACAGAAATAAAAGTCCATCTTTATTTTATTGTCCCCCGAATTGCAAATTTTTATTCCGCAGCATAACAGTGTTATGCCCTTTATAAAATACAATGATATTCTTCAAGATCCATCATTTCTTAAATCTTTCACCACATGCATTCCTCAATGAGAAATAATTTGAAACCGAAGAAACTGTGTACACTTTCAAATCACCTTCATTATTTCTTCTCCTTCCCTATTCATTTGCTTAAAAATTATCTCAGACATAGCGGCACTTACCGCGACACATAACCCCTTTTCTTTGAAGTAAAGAAATCGATCTCCCTCCCCCCACCAAAAACAGGAAATTTGGCACAGTCACAATAAAACATTTCTCTCTTCTTGACAATCAGGAGCAAAGGTATGAAAAGAAAAGTCGTAATGGTAAGAGATTCCGAAGGACTTAGGTCATTTTCCTCCACAAACTGTCTCGAAGGAGGGGGGCAAAAGGATGTGTATACGCACCT
The DNA here is from genome assembly GCA_019974015.1 of Nephila pilipes. Lineage (NCBI taxonomy): Eukaryota > Metazoa > Arthropoda > Arachnida > Araneae > Nephilidae > Nephila > Nephila pilipes. The sequence goes on along the minus strand of BMAW01082943.1, from coordinate 212,999 downwards.
ACAATTTTTGTTGAGCGTATGACGCCACCAGACGGGGAAAATGGGTCGCCAGGGGTGACCTTGTTGAAAGGAGAGAGTTGGAAAAGTAGTTTTGGGGTCCTGCTCCCATACATACATTCATCCCCTACCGTGTCATCATATCTGTAAAAGGCACCTTATTAGAATGCGGCCATTAGGCCTCTTTTGGCCATTCTATGAAGGGGTAAAAGAGGGGTGTTGCTGTGGCGTACCGGGAAAACTATCGAACACATTTTGATGTTCCTTGAAGAGGTGGAGAAATGCAGTGTTATTGCCTTATCTCAATAAAATTTACACGACACAGGTAATAACTCACGTCCATGAATGGTTACTTTCAGGTCAATGATCTTCTCGTGCATTCTTTCGTGTCGTGATGTCGCCGTAAAGTGAATTTTATTTCTGGGATCGTTATTGGAGTTTTAAAAACAGACATTTTTGAATTATACGATGTTCTCTCACAAATATAATCACGTCTTTTATATTTTATGTTATTGTCTTTTAAGCTATTTTGTTGAATATTTTCTGTCAGAAAATGAGTACATTACAAATTCAAGATTCAAACACAATACTGACACATCTGTTAGCATTTTAAGTGAAAGGAAATTAATTCTGAAAACAACCAGTGCGAGGGAATAACATAAAGTACTTTTTTTAAAAAAAAAATTTTTGCTATTTATTTTCAATTTTAAATTTTTTTTTTCCATTCGATGTAAAATTTTCGCAATATATCAGAAGAACAAGGTTTATGAGTTTAATAGAAACAGCATAATATATTAATATAGTTTTTGAGAAACGATTATGTATTTTTCACATTACTTAAAAAAATTCACATGACATACATAATTTGTAACCACCATATTCGTTATCTTTCAGATCAGTAATCGCTTAAGAATACTAAATATGTTGTTATATCGTTAGAAAATTGTTTATTTAAAAATTTAATTAGCATTAACGGCATAGTTTTGCTTTAAAGAATATTAGTATTAACTCACAAATTTCTTTCTGATCACTAATACATTCTCTGAGGGTAAATTTATTGCATTTACAATTAATCAAAAAAAAAATTCTCGAGTTAACTTTGACTAAACTTTTCAGGATGTATTTTTTGCAATACTTTTCTAAGAGATTACATGTATTTCATAACATGTTTTGTTTCTTTAATATCAGAGGGAATTGCATAATTTTCTAAATTTGCTGACTTTTGTTAGAGGGCTTGAAATGGGTCACTTGAAATTTACATTCTTAAAATGCTTTAATTTCTAAAAAATCTGATTTTTTTATATTTAAATTTGCATGACGCACACACAACTATTTCTTGATTTGTTTTATTGTTACATATTTATTACATAAAACAGCAATATATTTTAGTTAATTTTTTGTGAAAATTTGTTAAGAAAATAAAAATTAGAGGCAGATGATAAATAAATCTTTATCAATAGTATTATTCAGTTAAAAGGACAGGAGAAAAATATATATATGATAGTATAATGCTTCCATTAGTACAAATTCAAAGAAATCTATAAAATATGATTAAAAGCCTTCGATTTAAAAAAAAATTGCTTCTTTTCTGATAATGTTTTCATTTTGCCATTAAATAAATATTATTGCTTTATTAAAATATTATATAAAATAGTTCTATGGCTGTATTATACTTTGGACTTTTCATGAAGCGTACATTTATTTATTTCATTATATATTACAGTTAAAAATTTAATATTCATAACGTTTCATATCAAATGATTATCGAGCATTAAAATGCATTTATATAGCTTTACACACATTTCAAAACAGTCTCTTTAATAATTTTATTTTAATGAATATGTGCTCTTAAAGACTATTGATAAGCTATTTTAACAATGGTTTTAAAATAAATTATTAACCAAGTTCAAGTTTTATCACACCACTGTACAATAATGATAGCTATAGTTTTCTGAAATAGCCCCATTTTAAATTTTTATTACCTAATAAAGATCCTATCACAATTAGTTACTATTCTACAAGATGTAAAATTAGTTGAAACAAAGACGAAAAGATAATAGATAGATTCGATTATAATCAAATCCTTGTTTCATTGCGCGATGCTTTTCTTGAAAGAGAATTTCCATTACACCGAGATTTCTCATCATCTTATTATCTTAAGCCATTAATCTTTCTAAATGGATCCTTAGTCGGGTCATTAAATTTAGAACTCTAGTAGGATCACTTAACTGGAATTTATGAATTTTTTCGCCCCTCTTTATTCCCAGCAGAAAGAAGAAAATGTCATTCTACAGTTTAATTAACTAGCATTCAGCTAACGTGCTTCATCCTTGTCTGTGTTGATGGATTGCCTTCTTAAGATGTGCTCACTACCGATATACTTGACATGCAGCGGGGTTTAACGTTAATGTTATTGTTGTCATTCAGACTATTTTCAATCGTTCTGTTTTATCTTTTCAAAATTATGAAAATAAGTATTGATGATATTTTTGCATTACAGATCCGTTTACGATCGAGTAAGAAGCTGTTGTTGCTTAGCAATTGCAAATAAATTTAATTCTCTTTTCCCTTTCAGTGATTTATTCGTAAATATTGTTAGAGTTCTTATTATTGTCAAATAATGTTGATGTAATATATATTTTCAAAACGTTTTGATATACATAGTGAAGAAAGGAATAATGAAATAATTGCAAAATTAGAATCAACATACTAGTGTGTATCTATGTTAATCAGTGAATATATATAATAATCTACGTTATTTGTTGTCTAATGTATGTTTGTGTTAATCTATGTAAATTCCCATATATATCCAAGTTAAAGCATTTTATTATATTTTTTGTGATAGTAATGTGACGCTGACATATTCTTTGTGAATTGAATTTTACATAAGTTAACAATATTAGGTTGAACTAATCTTGACAATAAGTCATTGAGTTCAAGATATATGATAATTTGATTTTAATAATTAATTAATAATAGAAATAGTTAATTTCCTTAAAAGTATTAAATTTTTAATTAATAGCATAACTAAAAGCCCTTGATTTTTATTTATCGTAAGGTTAAATGTAATTGCAGTTGGAATTCATTCAAAATGGAAGAAAATCAATCTCTTAAAGTATAAATTAACTTTTCCTCATTGGCATTATTATATATGAGCACATTCTTATACAATGTTATGCATGAACACAACTATAATTTAATAATGTATGAATCTAGACATTTAAAATAATATTTAATAATAAGTCTTAAAAATTCTGTAAAACAATTAAAATATCTCTATCAATTGCTTTTAAGCCAAACTTTCTTTTTCGTGAACAACTTATAGTAAATTGAAATGCACTTCCACAAAACATTTTGAATACATTATTATTTCAGACATTATTACACTATAATTATTATATAATGTATGTGTGACATGGGTTAGATTACGTTTTTATTTCAACTAAAAATTTGGGGACCCTTAGTAGAATTTGCTTGAACTAAGAATCCCAACTAATGAATTAAATGTAACTTATATAGGTTAGATTAGAATTATAAAGTGACATGAATGGAATTGAAGTGACGCGTATATAATTGACTAAGAATCTGATATGGAGGTTAGTAGTTAAGCGTGTGATAAAGATTGTAAGCTGAAGTTTACAGGTGAAACATTGGGAACTAACTTTCATTGAATGAAGAGCTTTTGGAGCGAATTTAGATAGCAGTGATGAAGGGTTAACAACACGTACTCACATCATTTGATCGTCAGAGGCTTTAAAGTCCGTAAAGATTGGCAAGAAGAATTATATTTGAATATAAGACACCCTTAGGTTAGTTATCCGCAGACAAATTAGGATAGAGAATAAGCTCTAAGAATCCACAGCATAAGTAAAAGAACTTTATCATTCGACTTTCTCTTGCGTTGTCTGTGTAATTTACTAATTATCTAATTAAAATGACTACAACAGAAATAAATAATTATAGAAAAGTGTTGCAACATTAGGAAATTACGCTCAAAATTTGTCTTTACAGAAACATATACATAAATATAAAAGTTTACCAGAAAAAACTGACCTTTTCTTAAACTTGAATTGAAAATACTAAGCTTGTTCTAATTTTAGAAAACTTTAATGAGAATAATTCGTATAAAATGAGATCTTTAAATAAAATTTTTTTAGCAATATGTCATATTTTATTCACAGAAAGAATAAAAATTTTAAGCATAAAAATGATAAAAGAAACGACTTCAAATTAAGTAATTTTGCAAAGAATCACTTAATTTTCTCACGCACTATTTCTAATAACTGAAAGTCTATTTCGGAAAGTAATGACATTTCGTCATCTCTTATTCATGCTAGACTTTCATTTATGCATTAAAGGGACGTCGAGATATAGACGTGAGCCGCATGTCCAGTGTTCGCGTGTCTCGCGAATTATGCTGGTAAAAATATCTGCTTGACAGTTCTTTATCTTGCATTGGTATATAATGACACTCAGACGGCACTATTAATTACATTTATAACAGTTTTCAATGAAATATTTAATATTTCTAAATTAAAAATTACTAGAATGTGCCGTAAAGTTTTGTTATTACTAAGAAATGGTCATATACCTGGAAAAAATTTATTTCACACATTACATGATCTTTAAAATAATAATGCTACTAATTGTAATAATTAGTTCTAATATGTTTGGCTTCAGGAAGACGTAAATTGAAGAAACTCAAAATTCGGTAAGATTTTATTTACTGTCCCATTGTATCAAAGTTTTAATTATCGTTGAAACAAATCTCGCTACTGAAACCTAGTATTTATTTATCATTATAAGAACTTCTATCCGAAGTCATCATCCAGTGTTATACATTTCTCCAAACGCTTCTTGATCTTTCATAGGTTATTTTCACCAGATTGAACTTTTTCTTTTCTATTCTTCAGATTACATCAAATCACGAATTCTGGATGCCAAAAATATTAATATTTAAAAAAGTAATTCCTAACAGTATTATCATAAGTGTTTTTTAGTGTACTGAATATATTTAATAAAGATATCTCAGTTATTTCTTAGTAATAATTAAAACTTTATGATCATCGTCGTAGTTAGGATTCCTTAGTTTTTTACCCAAGTCAAAAACATCAATTGTCCATTATGTTCGTTATCCAGTTGTAAATTTTCAACGCGTTGACTTTTTCTAATCATTTTTTTAAAATTACTTTTAGCTTTATACCTGAATATGTATAAGAAATGTTCACTAAAATGAATTACTCCCGGGATAAAATAACAAGCGCTAAATATTATTGTTTAGATCTCCAAGTCAAATATTTGGATATTAATTTTTGTTTAATAGAAAGCCAATTCATTTAAGAGCATTTTTCGAATAAGAAAAATGAGAATTTATAAACTTTTTTTAAACTCAAATAAAAGATTATTATGTACCTTACAAGACTTCAAACAATTTTGAAAAAATATATATATTTGAATTCTACTTTAAAACTTAAAGAATTGAGCATAATTTAGAAAAAAATTATGATGAAATCTTTTACTTAAAGTATATTGAAAAGAAAGCTGAAATATTGAATTTTGCATCAGGGAACACAACTTAACAATTTATTTCTTCCTAACCAAAAAATACTCTATCTCAGATTCTTAATCAAAACAAGATGTAATCAACTGTATCCTGCTTCTCCGTGTGCTCGCTTTATCAGGAAAGCAACGATAGCGAAAAGAAATTCTCTTTACAGATGCTTCATGAAGTGGAAGAGAAATTTCAGAAACAAATAAATAAATAAATCACATCAAAGAAAAATAAAAGGGAGAGGGGAGGCAGAAATACTCGACCTATTCCATCATTTTAAAGAAATCTCTCTTTCTCGAACGATTTTTTGGTTGATTTTTTTTTTGTCTTATTTTCATCCTTTAGCATTGAAAAGTTCTTTTCTCCGTTAACTGTTTCCTTTCATTCCTAAAAAGTGTTCGTCAGCTGATCAGTGGTTGAGGGTAACAGCTTGTCCGTGAGACGCGGCAGCTAATGGCCTATTGAATGTCGATCCAAATCACACTTTTTTTTGTTTACCCTCTCGTTCTTCTAGATTGCCTTTTTTCCCCTTAGGCCTGGTAGATGTTGCTGTTATTGTTTGTCACCTTGTTCCGGATTTTCTTCCTATGTTTTCAATTTTTGTCATCGTGTGTTTCACTTCCGAAAAGGGTAAAAATAAAAGCATTAAATTCCTGTGGGGAAATGAGGCTGAACTTACGCATCGAGTGTAATGCAGTGAAAAAAAAGCTCTCTAGAGTAATTAATTCACAAAATGGGGTTAGATACATAGAAATAAATATTTATGACTAATTTCTGTGAGAAATGTGATATATCTCACAGAAAAATGTGAATGAATTTAAAACACTTATAATACGTGATAAAGCTCTATTCAGTCCTGGATGTTTTAGGTGATATTTATGCGTATTACTAAAAAAGCAAATGTTTGTAATTAAGAAATTGCTTTCATGATAACATTATGAAAGCACGGCTAGTTTTCAGTATTTAAGAATGTTCGTAAAATATTTATTCTTCAAATATAACAATGCAAAGAAGTAGTAAGTCAAAATTATTCTCACTTCCAACATAAGAGCGCTTTATTTTCTTTCTTATTAACTTCTATACATGCGTTATTTGATTTGTACAATCATGTTAACGTGTTTGAAGTTTGACCAGTAATGCATTATTTTTCTTGTTTCTGTATTTGTCTTAATATAAAATTTCGAATGCTACACAGATTTCAAATAAATATCAATTACAAACTCATTTAGAATGATCTTTAGTGTAGAATTATGTATTATAAAACTGAAATTCTTAAAAGTGTTAGGATAAGCTTGACGTATGAATAAAGTAGAAAAATTTCCACCATTGTCGAAATGATTCAGCATTCTCAAATGATAGCGTTGATAAATTTCTAGCATTAACTGATCGATTATTAAAAAAAAAGTATATCTATTCTTAACTATATGGTGCAAACTGAAGACATACTAACCACTGTGTGACATTGGAAAGTTTTGATAAACTGCTTTTCTCGTATACCCTGAATTTCGAACGCATATGCATGCAATTAATGTTTTACGTTTATTTTACCTAATACAGCATCAATCCCTAAGAAATAAACGTCAAGTGCACACATTCTATAACTCCAATACATTATTTCACTTTGTTATTGGTCTGATGAACTTAAAATTAAAATTTGTTATAGAATTCAAGGAAAAAAATAATTGTAGTATTTAATATGAATAATTTTCAATAAAAAACTATCAATTTGAAAGTTTGGGGGTTAAAAGGAATTATAGAGTGTACGCCAAATGTTGTGATATATCTTTTTTTTCCATGACACACACACACAATTTCAATCAACCATTTCTTTTTTTTTTCTTTTCTTTATTTTTGCTAATTAATGTAATAGTATTTTTTATGAAATCCTTAAAACAGTTTGGAAACCAAAATACGTTGCCAAACTCTTAGTAAAATCTGTGCTCTATACTTCATATTAAACAATATATGATGATGTGAATAAACGAACAGTTTAATGATGAATCTTGTTAACTGCACGAGATTTATCAATACACTATAGTTTTAAATGTGTAAATAATTTAAAATTAATTTATATCTAAAAAATAGAAATTATGTGCTGGATAAACATATTTTAATCCATTTTCAGGAGATTTAAAGTATTTTTTTTTTTTATTTTTCTCACATTTGAAAATATGAAATATTCAAAATAAATGGAAAGAATTTCATTTCAACATGTTTGAACTTGTGGCAATATTATCATGAAATATGTTTGTACTTATATATTTTTGATATTTACGATTCCTTCACTCAGAAATAAGGAAATGAGCATAGATTTCATACTAGAAGATACTGTATGGTTGAAGGGAAATGATAAAAAGCTTTACCCGAAAACGAACAGATGTATTTTATTATCAAAAGTAAGACAAGTAATACAAATCATTGCCTTGAATGCGTGCAATATATTTTGCGGTAGAACAAATAATTATCCCACGAGTATAGTTTTACAAAGGAATCCTAAAATATATTTATATAACTATTTATAGAATAAGAAAAGAAAGTTAGAATTCTGTAAGACAGTTAAAAAAAAAGTTGTAAAGTTTGTATTTAGTAACTTTTTTCTCATGTATCATGTTATAAAATAAAATCTAATCATCATATTAACAAAATTGAGGTTCACAGAATAAAGATCTACAAGTGCAACAATCATGTAAGATTTTAAAGCTCTGCATGCAAAATATTTTTTTAATCCTATGGGAAAGTGTGAAAATAACAAACTGAGAAAAAGAGGTTTGTTTACATTGCATTACATAAAACAAGCCACATTAGACATTTACATTTTTTGTTGCACAGGGCGTAATAATTGTCGGATTTTGACGTGATTTGCTTTAAAATGCTCCTAACATTCTACACTATTTTTTGAAAACAAATTTTAAAAATCCAATTTTGAAGGTGCAAAGGTACTAAGTCCCTTTAAGTCATTTATTGCGTCTTAAAATATTTGTATTTTTTGAATAAATTTCATTTAATTCATGTAACTGAACATATCCTTGTTATTATTTTCAAATAAGCGAATACACATTTCACCAGAGAAAAATACTGACTTCAATATTTTTAACTGTTTTCCTATAAGTAAATTGCTCCAGACATCTACAAATTATTCATTAACGTATTTTAATTTATATCACAAAATTTCATGTATTTGTAGAAGTTTCCTCAACCAAGGAGATTTCCCTAAAATCCAGAAGTCATTCAAAATAGTTTTTAAAAAATTTACATTTTTCGTCAAATTTTAATTTTAGAAGTTATCCCTGAATTGATATGTTATCTCGTTTAGTTAAATATGCCTTAAATATAATAATCATTTATTTTTCGTAGAAAAGTCAAAGTTATTTTCAGGGTATTATTTATAGAAGTACAGAGCATTTTCATTTTCTGTAAAAAATAGAGAAGGCGTTACGATGATTCCATAGATGTTTGATTTGTGAGAATTTGATATGTAAAATATTTGAAAATTAAATTTTAAAATTATAAACACACATGTGACGCCAGAGAGAAAAATATTTGTATATGCATTTTTCTAATTATGTGGTTTTCTTCAGTTCTTTACACTTTCTTCAAAATTTTCTTTATCTATAGTTTTTGTATTTTATACATTACGAAAAGAGGTTATTTCCTATACAGTGAATAGTATTATTTTCCTATAAAACTCACACATTTTAAATTTTGCACAAGATTTACAGAAATATATGGATAAAATTGAATCATAAGATTTTAAAAAATATAAATTTTAGTAAATTTACTTTTCACAATTACAATTAATCAGAATGCAAAATTTTATGTTAATAAATATTCCACGAATTTTTAAAGTGATGAATTCAATAGAATCTCTGCAAGATAATCATAAGGTTAAGTACACGACTTACAGATGTAAATAAAGTTATTGACTACTAATTTCTCATTCATATTTATGTTTATAAATAAGATTTCATTTATATAAGCAGATTAATAAGTATACAGATATCTCAATGTTGAAATATGACTTCAACTTGCTTCTAAATTTTAAAAAAAGGGAATTATTTGAATTCTGTAGAAATTAATCTCCTTTTTCCTAGTCGAAAACGTCTCAGTTATCTTAAGGTTTCTAGTATGATTTAGTATTGTTCACTGTATAAAGATCATACGTCTTTACAGCAAAAGCAGTTTCACAGACTTTAAAATCCTTTAGAAGTTAAATTCTTACAGTTTTCCTCAAAATTCTCCTAAGAATTGAAATATATCATAATGTAGAATTGTTATTATTTTGTTTTTCCTGCAGAAAGACCAGTATTAGCAAGAAAATATATTTTCTGGTATTCATATTCTCGTGTTTATACAGCACGGGAGTAATGTTGAATATTCTTTATCGAGTGCATCGCATTGGTGGCTGTGAAAACATTTTTCTTCTCAAATCTTATCTCTTGAGAACTTAAGTATGCATTCGATGCATATCGCTGAATATTATTCTATTCCGTGGAGTAAAGAAGATGGGAAATACATCTTTTGATGGTGTACATTTTTCATATATGTTGTTAAAAAGAGATAAAACGCTTAGATCCGTATGGGTTAAAACATTCTATTTTTCATAATAAAATTGTTGTATATTTTATAAAATACATTCTTAATATATTTATGAATGTCTATAACTGAGAGCTCGATATATAAAAGAGACTATGCCAACAAGTTTCACCATTTGTTGCTTTTCTTTTTCAGGGTTTCAAAAAAAAAAAAAAAAAAAAAAAAACTCAACATTATAATGTTAGTTATTTTACTGAAAAAAAACCTAACTAATCTATTTTTTTTTAGCGTTTCATCGCGCTATTTCATGATTTTTTTCTATGTATGCTAATAATTCTATTGGATTTTTTAATAATAGTAATAGTAATATTAATATTTTTTTAACTTTTTTTATTCATCAATGGTTAATGATTTTGAAACATCCTCTTACAAAATGTCTAACTTTAATTTGAGTTTTCATTTGAATTTTTCATAATCTGTGGAAATAACAATATTCTAGTAATACGAATTTTCAATGTCGCATTCCTACAACATTTCTATTACAAATGAAAAGATACTTTTTTTCAGTTTTGTCGGGTACGAAGAAATGCTTAAGCTTACCCTAGATCTCGGTGATGAACTTGGCAACCATTTTGGCAACTTCACTGTAATCTTAACTGATTCTTGAAAATACTGGAATTGTTTCGATATCTGCATTAAAAGAGATGTAATGAATTTTCCTGAATTTTTCCTATGAGTCACACCTGGCCGTAACAGCTATAATTTCGCGAGGATGCGAGATTTGATCTAATATGCCGAGTATGACGGAATATGCCTTTCAAGCGCAAAATATTACTTTAAAGATTGGTCTTCGGTATGATCTAGAAAGTTAGTGAGCTGAACATCATTGAAATTGCAATTACTGTTATGACAGTGAATTTTGCTGATCTGCACAATTACTGTTTGTTTTTGTATTTGATTATGCTGTTAATCCATACAAAATCTTCTACCCACATTATGCCTTGTTGTGAATGTTTGTGAATAAAGCGTAATTTGCCATTTTATTTCATGTTGGAATGTTTTCATCGTAAATCCATTTCAAGATTATTATTTTTTGTAAAAATATGTTTTACGAGGGATCCTAAAATTCTAGTACATCTCCGATGCAATTATTAACACCATCAGAATGATTAAACATATAAAATAGATGAAACTAATTTAAGTAATTCAGCTTAAAGATATAATTGCAACTTATTTCAATAAATGAAAGAAAGGATTTGAAGCAATTTTTGCTAATGATATGGGAATCATTGTGGACAGTGTTGGCTTTAAAATACGATCCAATAAATTAAATTAATAGTATTAATAATCTGAATATTAATTTTTCAAAAAATTATAAGTGGAAAATAACAAAAAAATTAAACTTTTAAAAACAATTTGATATTTTATTTATGAAACATTTAAAGAGATAAAATAGTATTGGTATGTCACAAACTCGGTGGCATATCATCCTTCTTTTAAAATAAATAAAATCTAATATTTAAACTAGAACGCTTGTATTTTAAAATAACTACTTTTAATATAGATCAAATTTCTTTCAAAAGCTAAACTCGCCCTTCTGACTTCTTTTATTTTTTTTAAAATGGAGACACTAACTGAGCTCTTAAAAATGAAAATAAGTATGAACAACTACAATGGTCTATTTGTTACTGAGATTGGAAGTAAACATCTATTTTTATAATACATTAATAGAAAATGCTGAAAACATTTAATTAAAAACTCTGTTAATATTTTACTATTTAAGAAACTATGCACTTAATTTTTTTTTTTAGAAAAACAGAAACTTAACACTGTAGAATTTGTAAGCGATTTATCTTTCAATAAATCATTATTTCTTACAAGGAATCTAGAAGGAATTTTATTGAATTTTCAAGACAACTTCACATCACATTACACAATTACTTAAAAAATAAGCGTTAACATTTTTATAACATTGAGAGTATTCTTTGTTTAATCTATCACATTTCTGTATCTAACGGAAACCGATAAAAGATTGTAACAAAAAATATTGAACTCCTTTTTTATTCAATCTATACACAATCGAATATTATAGTAAATGTTCCTTGGAAATATTTGTCTATGAGATTTTATAGATTTTCAAAATGGAAATCTTTTCAAATATATGAATCTGATTTTACTTAGAAACAAATTTATATGGATATTGTAATATCTACTCTCTTAATAGAAAAACTTCTGAAATATTTTTGCGTGTATACTTAATAAAGTAATATCAATCTTTAAATTTTTCAACATTTTGTTCATTTTTAATCTAGTATTATTTATTCTAGTTAGTTTTTAATCTAATTTACTTTTAAAGATTATGAAATCAAGTTGTATAATTGAACAGCTATATCAGTAATCAAATTTATATGAGGAGTTAGTAAAAGACAGAGTAAATAATTTTATAACCATCAAATAGACATCTAATATATTTTCTTAAAAAAAACAATGCTTTCTCTTATCGCATCAAAGTATTCTTCTTCTTAGCTTAAATACTTAGAATAGAAAAAAAAATGATCTTATGCTTCTGTTTCGTATGGATTAAAGTTGTAATGAAATCAAAAGAGAAATGCAAGTGTAGTTATCAATCGCTCTTTTCCTATTATCCATCTGAAGTCCTTTTATATTATTACTAAACAACTGCTTGAGATATGTCTCCTTAATCTGTTTGATTACCAACTCTTTTTTTCAGGTTCGGTGAGTCAATCCTTTTTATTGGACCGTTGTGATTGAAAACGGAAAAGTCCATGATTTCGAGAATACGCTGAAAGACTTATAACAACATCATTTTTTTTCCCTTTGATTATCAATCAATCGAAGCCCTGTGGCTTTAGATACGTTATGAAGATTATTTCTAAGAAAAATTCTGAATAATTTACTTTTTTAATGAGGTGTCTTGTTTATAAATGCTGAGTTAGTTTATTATTTTGTTAACATATTAAACTTTTCTTTTAATTATATGACGAATTCCGGGTATGTTTTCAAACAATCTTGATATTCTCTTTCAATCTTGATATTCACATTATTTCATACATGACTCATTATCCTTATTATTCATAAATATCAAGTGGATTTTACATATCTTTTCAGATTTTCACTTAGTGTGTTACAGAAAGTATCAATGATTATATATAATTTCGGAACATTTCTCTAATCCCATAAGTGCTTTATTTACAGAGTGTTCAACATAATTATATACATATTGCATAATTTTAGTTTATAGAAAGTTAAGTGCTGCGAGACATAATTACATTAGTGTTTATAATATAATTTACAGTTTAAAATAATCGCATCAGGCTAATACATATTTGGAAGGTGTTTGACAGGAACTCTCGTCGTGGAACATACATTCATTATATGAATCAATACCAAACCGGGAAACAGTTAACATAAGGGCCTAGGGTGAACTGAGATTATATTGATTGGGTCGCTACATATTGTTATATGTCTCGAATAAAACATATGTGTTGGGAAACTCTTAATAGGAGGGTGCAAACTCAAGTAACGACCTCATCACTTAAGCTAGGTTCAAAGTTATGAAGTCTGAACAATAAGTCCTTAAGAAAATGATAGAACAATAAATTATTTTAGAGTAGATTTTTTCAAAATTTTTAATGTAGTCTCCTTTTAGCTCTATACACTTCTCCAAGAGTTTCCAACTTTTTAAAGCCATCTACAAAGAAATATTTTGGTAGGTCCTCAAAATAACAATCTGCTTAAGTGAGGATCTCTGCTTTCGACGTGAACTATTTTTCACAGAGTCAATATTTTAAGTTAGGAAATAAAAAAAAATCACTGGTGGCCAAATCCGATGAATACGATGGATGTTGTATTAATTCGGATTTAAAAATTTCATGATTTTAACCATTGCAACTACATGGATCTTTTTCTTTTTCAAATGTAGATATTTTTTTCTTCATTTCTTCACTCAACCGGGGCAATAAAGACGCATAATACTCTCTAGATTTCTTTTTCCAAGTTTTCAATATAGATGCATCCCAAGAAAGCGTGGCCATCACCTTAAAGGCTTTGATTTCTTTGGAGCACGTCCGCCTTCACTAACGAGCTGTTTTAATAGTTCCTTAGTCTCTGGAGTGTAGTAGTGAATGTTTTGTTCTCAGTTATGTATCGACTCAAAAACTTGTCTTTTTGTGGCTAAAAAGCACTAAGAATGTTTCCGAGTAGACCACAGGATTGTGATTATTTTTCACTGAGAGCAAAACTCAATTTTTCCAGGAAATTGGAAAAAAAATGTACTTTGTGATATGTCAGTGGAATCAAAACTTCCAAGCAATTTGATTCATCTATCACTCAAATTCATGGATTTTGTCCATCTTTCCAGGAATAATCATTTGCATTGCTGGTCGCAAATCACATTCTTTTTAGTGGATTTACGGCCACGTTTAAGCTCATTTACCCAATTATAAACAGTTCCAAAGGCAGTGACAGATATACTATGAGCTCCATCCGACTCAGCTTAGTTCTTTTTCGTTGTTAAGTATTTAAAAATTTTATTTGTTTTTAATAAACGCTCGAAATTTACTTTCCCTCACTTCTGTCTATGTAAATATAAGTTCCTTGCTTCAATCCACAATAAAAGAGAAACTATGCGATCGAAACTACTCATACATAGAAAGCTGTCTAGTGAGTCATCATGCTCACTAAAAAACCATTTTCGATGCTACAAGTGCCCTTTCATAGATTTTTTGAGAAATTATTTAATGACCCTTGCATGAGGTCTATCTTTAATACATCTTGTGTGAGTTGTAAGTACGACGTTAATAAATAATCAATTTATAAAAAACTCCAATAAAGAGGAAAATTGTACGAAATTGTTTGTTTGCTTAACATTTTATTCTTTTTTTAATACCTGTTTTCATCTTATTTGTATAAAGTTTTTTTGGTACATTATTTGTTGTAGCTATTGTTATTATTTGTTTAATTTTTAAAGATTTCAAGAAACAGTTTTTAAATCAAATTGATATTTTGATGTTCTGAGATATAAATAAAGCATACTTTTTTTTCTGAGAAAAAAAACATGGGTGAAAGTTATTTTATATTGCTCAATTTCTTAACTTTAATATAATACTCTATTTAAATAAAATAATAATTTAATCAAACTATTTATTTAGTCAAATTCAGTGTTATTTTCTCAAAGTTTTTAATAAATTTTATGAAAGATAGTATATAACTGTTAAATGTATTTATAAACAACATGCAAATAAAGAACTCTAGCATTCATTATTTATGACAAAGTAATTATTCAGTCATATTTAGCTAAATTCAAAAGATCGTCTCAGTTTTTTGTCAGAAAAAAAAAGTTGACAAAAAGAATTTTTTTAGTGGTGAGACAAGAAAAGAATTACATGAAAACATTCTTAAAATGGATATTCTCTGAGAAGAGAACAACTTTATTTAAGGCACTTTATCCCGCAATAATATTTCTGAACCGTTTAAGAAGAAACAAAAGAAAGATAGCGAAAAAAAATCATCGGTTTTTTTTTTTCTTCCTCTTCTACCCCAAACTTTCTATTTGCACCTGCAACTACCTAACTTATAAACAACTTTCCAGATGCTGTTTTTTCACATAATTTATTTTTTGCCCTCTGTTTTTGCTCTGCAGAAAACGAAGACACAAAAACTCTGACGTTAAGGCAATGTAGCATGAAATAAAACTAAACAGGAAAGTAAGGGGAAAAATGAAGACAAAAAGAAGCAACGCAAGGAAGTAAGGGAGAAAAAAATGTAAGTATGGGGCGTTAGTATTTTATCGCTGAGCGCAACAAAAGTGAAGCTGATCTTCGATAACAGCAGGCTTCTTCGATGGAGTTACTCTGCTGTAAACTCCGTGAGCGCAATGGCTGAAGAGGAGTTTGTTTACCACGTAGTCGATATCTGACTCCCAAGGATTGAAAACAGGTTGCAAAAGATTTTACTGAAGAGCAGCGTCATGCGAGCCTACTTCTTCATAGGAAATCGAAACGCACAGCACCTCGTTTCCACTTCGCAGAGCAAGAAATGTGTATCAAGACATTATATTTGTCAAGTATGAGTTGTAAAAAAGAACGGATGTTCATTCATGACATTGGGTACCTGTCTCCATTTCGAAGATGAAAAATTACTTTTTTTCGAATCAAAGAAAAAAAATTTCCACTTTTATAAGTTTCTTGAATTTCAACGAAATATGAAGTTAGAAGCATATAGAAGATGAAAGAAGTATGTAAAAGGAACTAGTAAACTTATCCTCAGAAATTTGTATTTCTGAACTGGAGTCTTAGAGACTTTTTTTATAGGTATCATAATGAAGTAACAACATTGTATAACATTTAGTTAATTTTCAGTATAACAATGTGTTAAATATTTCAAAGAGGTTTGACATATCCTTGGAATATAATGAAATGTGACGTTAGAAGCAAAGAATTTAACAAACTTTTTTCTGAATTTCATAATGACATACCAAAATTAAATCATACTTTGTTAATTCTCAATATAACATTATGATAAAAGTATTCTATTGAGAATTAACATTTTTAAAACTAAATCGAAATGTGACATTAGAAGATTATGGGAGGTGAAATAATTTTATAACTAAGCTTGTAAACTTATCTTCGTAAATTTTTAATTCCGAATTGGAGATATTTCTTTCTGGATGTTATAATGATTCACCAATACTGAACCATAAGTGGTAATTTTCAATATAACAATATGTTAAATATTTCACAGATATTTCACACATATTTACATTTTCATGAGTTCGGTGAATTTCTTAATTTATTTATTCAGTTTATTAATCTCTTTAACGGGATGATATTAAATTCTGGCTCAAACTCTTACTTATAAAAATTAACTGAATAACCATAAATAAATTTTGACCAATTTTATAAATATTTCTATACCACATATTTTAAGAATACTCTATTTCAATGCAATTTCAAGAATAATTCAAATCTATCTCTTTTAATGAAACAGTCTTTACCTAGTACTACCAAACAGTTTTCAGTTTTATCAGGTTTAATTTAGTATAATTTAGTTTCAACAATAACTCATAGTAATATACCTTTAATATATTGTTTTTACCTTAATATGTTATATATATATATGTGTGTGTGTGTGTGTGTGTGTTTGAAGATAGAATAAGCATTACACTATTTTATTTACAATGAGATGAATTATCTCTAAGAATTCCCTAATGAATTATCTTAGCAAAGTATTGAAATGCACTCGACTCACATAATTCTCATATTTGGTTGAAATATGATTCAAAACTGAATGAAAGCAGATGCGTGCTCAAATTGAGAATATTTCTGAAATCAAATCTTCCTTTGTTAATATTATATGCATATATTCGTTGTTTCTAAGAAAGCTGTTTCAAAACTCCATTTACTCAAGAGGAAGGTCGAGTGAAATATCTAATATTATTCATATTTAAATCTGATTTGTTAGAAACTATTCTCAGTAATATGATTTTCTATAAAATGTATTTTGACTCATTATTTCTTTTAAAACATTAAAATACTTCATGTGTAATCTATTTATTTCCCTTTATATTGTTATTACAAAGGTACATTTGGTCCCTTGTGTTGTAATATATTTTTTCACAGTTTGATTCCTTGCCTCTTGCGCAAGGTTTTATACATGGTTCAAATACGAGTTTGTTTTTATCTGTGATGAAATATTTATAATATATTTAAAGCTTAAAGAAAATGAATTAATATATAAAACAAATGTGGACTTAAGATTATCTTCAACATTTTGTATTCAAAATGATAAAAGGAATCGAGATGATAAACTATTATACTTTTTTACGGTCAACTAATTTAATATTTGTTGTCACTTTATATATTGGGATAGTTAACCCTTGAAATCTTCAAACATTGGAATTCAGCTTACTTTACATATTGAAGACATACATGGGAATGAATTTATTACTGACAAGTTCAAGTTATAGAAATGTATCAAGAGATTTTCAGCAATTATTAAATAAGGACTTAACTAATTGTGACTATTAACAATAAATTAAAATGAAAAGGTATTTTTTCACATTTAAAAAAAGATACATCTACTCAAACCAATTGTAAGATAACATCTACTTAGAGAAAAGTTATTCTCAACTACACTCTCCATCACCCCTCTTTTTTAAATGGAATCTTCTTCAAAGAGCTTTCATTTGGGTGCCTTTATACAAGATCTACTAGCACACACAGCAAATGGAAAAGTAATTATTGCCCCTTAACGAAGCATATGCATTAATAAATAAAGAAACTCCAGACTAATCATCACCATTACTCATTACGCTTAAACGTTGCTGACATTTCGAAAGCAAGCTTGGTTTATGGTATAGTTTATTCTGTATTTTTTTCCCGAGTCTGTTAAGTGATGTGATTATTTATGTGTACAGGAGAGGCTAATCGCCCGCAATTTATCTTAACAGCATTTAGATGATGGAATGAAGATGCATTTCGACTGATTGAGAAAATTGGGGAAATTAGCTGATATAGCATTTTTATTTAGAAAGTTTTGGAGGTGCACTACTTACAGAAAATAAACAAATGAAACGTGTTGTGAAAACTTATAAAGTCTTTTTCTTGGAATTTTGCATCAGAAATTGATAAAAATTTACTATCAGCATCCGTTAGATGATATCTGACAAAATTTGAGAATATATTAATGTAACATCTTACCGTAAACAATGTACAACAAATAAAATAAATATTAATGAGGCCATCGACGAGGAACTTTTTTATTTATTTTTCTTAATTTTGTTTTGATATGCTTAACAAACACAGAGAGAATCCGTCTATATTTCTTCTGTTTTTAGTACTTCTTTCTTGGTAAAATGTCCATAATAGTAGA
This sequence comes from Nephila pilipes, assembly GCA_019974015.1. Lineage (NCBI taxonomy): Eukaryota > Metazoa > Arthropoda > Arachnida > Araneae > Nephilidae > Nephila > Nephila pilipes. The sequence goes on along the minus strand of BMAW01082943.1, from coordinate 194,026 downwards.
TCTAAAGATTTGTAAACATTTGAGAACCGAGATGTAGGATATTGGTCCAATTCGCAAAATGTTTAGCACTAAATAATCTGCTCTAGGTGAATCATCTCCTGTCAATTTTTCGACGAACTCAAAGTGAGTCCACAACTTGAATTAGGACACGAATGGTTTGCTGGGATTTTTTCTACTCTCCCTGAATTCGAGAACCATTCTTCTGTTTTATAATATGATATTTGTGGCTTGCAATGAGTTTGTCCTTTGTATGAATCTTTTCAAATGTGTTGTATAAATATTTACAACAAACTGTTCGACTTCCTCGTTGATGCATTTACATATTAAGGAGCTACGATACATTGTGAGCAATTCCTTAAAATAAGATAATTCTGAGAAAAAGTTTATACTCACTCGGTTTGAATACAAATAAAGCATGCGTGTTTGTAGAAAAACCTTTATTTTCAAATGAACAGTTATTCATAATTTTGGATTTTCTTAACATTTCAATACCTTTAATATAAGTAATTCCTACTACTTCTACAAATACTATTTTTAAAAAAATGAAGAATACCAGTAATACGTGTGACAAGACATTTCGCACAGGAGAAGGTACTGAGCATCAGCATAATACAGTAGGCTCGTCGAAGCACCATGTTGCTCCCCCAGGTTTATCGTTTGGAGTATGCCCTAAGAGCAAGTAGGGAGCAATGGACACGAGATGCTACTCACGTGTGGAAAAACAAGTCTGCATCAACGGGGAGGAAAACGAGGCAAAAGGACTGAAAGATCATACGACAAGCTCTCATGGATCCCACAGTGACTTATTCCAAATGTAATCTCATTTAGGGTTGCTAGTTGTTTCGCAAATCATTTCCAGTCGCCTTGAGGAAGCGAATAAACAATCCAAGGGTAGTTTTATTGTACTGAATTTAATACCGAAATATCAACAACTTCGTGTACAGTGATGCTAAACCAGAGCAACGTGGTATATCAAAGATGATCAAAACGTAGTATTTAGTGATGAATTCCTCATTCATTTAGGACACAGAATATAATTGCGTATAGGGTGTAGAGGCGTCCTGGTTAGGGATACAATTCTACCCATACTGTCACGTGACACTGCCCGCACGGCAGAAGTAGTGGATTGGTGGACATAACCATAGCCGGTCCACTCTAATCATAGCACATATAATCTTTACGGACCAGCGTTATGTTGATGATATTCTTTTATCCCAAGTGGGACTTTTATTAAAAGGTCTACTGGGGACAAATTTTTCATCAGATAAACCTCGTAGGCATACAGGACGAGTAGCTCAAAACGTATTAGGTCATGTAAAAACCCTTCCATGGCCGTCCCGCTTCTTAGAATTGTTCCCCATATATCATTTGTTCGACCAGTTGAAACGTTAGATGCTATCGCTTTATTTGCTTACGATTTGGAGGTGGAAGCTGAAAATGTGTCAACCCATCTGCCTCAGTAAAACAACCAACATCTGATCAACTCATTGCCACGCCATGATGATGCATGTATCACAGCAGGAGGCAGTTTGATGCGATGCTGAAGTTGCGTTGTATTTTGTTGATTGTACACGCTATATTTGCTTACTTTTGGCATCAAATGATTTTCTCTCCTGTGTATTATTAAGGGTATAAAATCTCATTTTAATCCAATACTCTCTTCTTGGTGCGCTGTTTTCAATTTTGCTCATTTTGTAAACATCCTAAGTAAGTTATCCAATGTCAAAAACAAAACCATGTGCAAGCGGGTTTTTTTTCCTTCTTTCCTTCTTTAAATTAAGTAACCTGTAGACCACACTCAATAAGGTTTGAGGAGAAATAAAATGCATTATTAGCTGCCATTGATGTCTCAGTTTTCCTAAAATTAATACTAATGGCTGTTGAATTTTTTGGAATGCTTAGGATATTTTATAAAGGTGGCTATCTAATGTTTATCATTAACAAATTGTCAGATTTGGAACATTTAGATAATGTAAAAGCATTTAAAAAAAGTAAAGTATTCTTAGTTAATAACTCTGAATAGGGATTCTGAAGAAAATATATGATCAAGAAAGACAAGATTTAATCTAATGGAAGTATGATAAAATATGAAATAAGATGATCAAAAATGATAAATTCATCAATATTATTCTACAAGAAGAATATTTTAATTAGAATACTTGCTTCCAAGGGACTGAAAATCCCATCATAAATATATAGGAAATATAGAACAAATAAATCGAAAAACTAAATTTAATAATCTTATTATCGATGAGTATATTCATTATTAATTTGCTCAGTTTTAATAATAGGCATCAAATTTATTCAATTTTCATACTTGTAAGAATTCTAAAAGACATTATTTTTTTTGATGATTTCTGAAGAAAGGTATCTCTTTTTATGCATAATATTTATTAATATTGATTTACACAGGATTATTTAATCAACAAAATTCGACGATTTATGCGTATATTAACAAGCATGATAATCATATACCATTTTAATACTATTTCCTTACTCGCAAGTGGTAATGGAGACTATTCTCAATATGAACTTGAAAGTTTCAATTATGAGACTTAAAGTATTTGAAGTATTTAAAAGTTTGTGAAATTACGTAATTTTAATTCAGTTTAAATTTTTTTCACGATACTTAAAGCATTTAAATTAATTGCTTACTTTTATAGAATGAATAAAATATATTTAATTCGTAACTCAGATTAAAGTACTTTGATTCCCTTAAATAATAGCTTTGAAAAAAATTAATTGATGACGTAATTGACTTACTTTATAAACAAAGTATAGAATTATAATCGGGATGCTAAATATGTAAAGATACATTGATTATAAGTTTTTAAAAATGAATTCAATTGGAAATAAAAGTTAATCTAGCGCAAGATTGTCTAATTTTTCCAAAAGTAATTTTCTTTTGTCTTTATATTCATTTTGATTTGATTGAAATTTTTTTCGTGATTTAATTTTTAATAAATGTTAAACTCTAATAATATACTCTTTTTCTTAAACTATAACTGATTTTTAATATATAAAACTATGTATAAAGAATTAGAAAACATCAATGACATAAAGTTATTTATATTTATTTTTAATTCCTTCTCAGTTCTTTCATTATGGATTAATATAAAAGTTATGAATTTTGTAAATATCTTTACATTTAAAAATGCCAATCGTGTATGAATTCGTAATTTGCATTAAACTCTAACATTTTCTAAATTTGAGTTATTTCAGTGCTATGCTATTTCTAATAAAATTTTAGCAATCTTTTTTTTGTCTCAAAACAATAGAATTGTTAATTTTGTATGAACACTAAATAACACAATTACATATTAAAAAGTTCTTTAGTTGAATTTAGCGTAGAAAATCCACAAAAAGTGCACTGAATCATTCTTATTACGAATTTTAAAAAGCATTGATTTTTTTTTTTATCACGAATCCTTAATCTAATTTGTCGGAAACTATTATAATTTAAATAGTTAAAATAGAAGTAAATCAATTTTGCTTCATCAACTTCAAATGTTTAATAAGTCTGAAAATTTCTAATTTTATAGTAAATTTCTTTAAGTCTTCATTTTTATAAGATAATTTTTAATAAAATCTCATATGTTTTGAAAAATATGTATTTTTTTTCTTCCAATTTTAATTAGTGCTCAAAAGAAATTCTTTCATGCTTACTCTAAAAAAATGTATCTTAAGCAAAATTTTAATCCATTAATTTCCCCCTCATTCGAAGCATTTAAAAGTGATAAAATACCTCACAAAATAAATTAATAAGAAACAGAAAATGTTCATTTTTTTCCATGCCATGAGTACACTTTATTTGTTTCAAAACTAATTAAGTAGACCGTGGAGGAAAAGAAAACGATGAAATATGGAAAAGGGTTTCCATTAAGCAAACAAAGAAAACGATTTTGCTCGCCCTCACTGTTGCATTAATAATGAAAAGGACTTCGTTAAACAACTGCTAGCAAATTAACGGTTCTAGGGCATTAAAAAAAATTGAAACACAGTTCGTTTTGAATTAATGTTAAATCACAGGCCCCTGCCTTGATTTATGGATGCTTAATTGATCGAAAGTTAATCAATCAAGTCTTAGGACTACGACAGATGGTTCAATACCTTTCACCATTATCTTCTCTCCCAGGGCACAGCTAACACAGTCCTAAGCTCTTGAGCCCAGCAATTAAGCAAAAGTGTAAATTAAACGCAGAAAGTGGAAATTATCATATTTTTCACTGTAAGCTGATTATTCCCGATGCCCTTATCATTGGCGAAGGACACCCCATACTTAGGTTCAAGAAAACATGAACAAAATTCAGTTAGTTTATAGCTGAAAAAAAATTCTGAAGAGCGTTATCGCGTTCCACCAGAAACTTTCTTGAAGAGCTAAATATTTCGAAATGCTTTTTTAAAAGGCAGATATTTTTTCTCGCTTTGGTGTTGTTTCTTAATTCGTTGACAGGATTGACGTATAAGCCTCGATTCAGAAAATACTTAATTCACTAAAAATAAAAATCAGGACGTCGCATCCACTAATCAGCTTCAAAATAATCTTATATCTAGAAAATGATTGAAATGCATTAATAAATCACTTTAAAAAATTGCTTAAACTTGATTCATTGGATATAATTTTATAGATTTCTTTTATGCTTGGGTAAAATTATGGTTGTGAAATTTCAAAGTAAATGAGTTGATTTTATGAAAGTAAAATGATGAAAAATGATGAAGGAATTAAAGATTAGTTAAAAATGATACCAATTAAACATATTTAAAATTAAATTGACCATTTAAATTCGTAATATCTCAGTAATTCATAATAGTTCAAACAACTGATTGCAACTCTGATTTATGAGTAGTAGCTTAATAAAGTTATATATATATATATATGATACTATATACATGTAAATTTATATATATATATATACATGCTCAAAATTATATACTATATAACAAGTATATACAATAAAATTTATATATATATACATGTAAAATTTATATAAATATATTGGGGGTGTAAAATTATATATATATATGGGGGTGTAAATTTATATATATATATATAAACAATTATAGCTACATTGATTTACGATGACAATTTAGTTAAAATATTTGTTAACATATTTTTTGGCTTTTTTCCAATTAATTTTAAATCAATAAAACCAATTTAAGGAACATTATTTATCCAGAAGTAAATACAATCAAATTAATCAGTGAATGGATAGAATATTCAAATACATTTCCTATATATATAATTATATATATATATATATATATATATATATATATATCTGTATGCGTGTGTGTGTCTGTGTGTGTATGTATGATCCTAATAGAGTTATTGTTGTTGTGGAATATAATATATCAATATTTTTATATGAATTTAATATAAATGAACTAAATTAAACTATTAAATGATAACAATATATATAGAGTGTGGCAAAAAGTCCCGGTCAAACAATTGTTACTACAACTTCATAAAGATAAATAAATTAATAAAATATAACAAATAATGATGAAAATAGACATTTACAAATAAATATGTTTAATTGATTTTAAAATTCCCGTTTTTTGTAGCGATTCAGAGATGCAAACGCTTATTGAAATATTCAGTAATGGACTGAATATCTTCTACCTTCAATCTACCTCATTCCTGCCGAAACACTTGGTTTACGGATTCCTAACTTTTGTGTGGTTTAGTGTATTTCCTAGACTCCAAAATGGAGTATACACTGTAATCCCTGAGATTAAGATCCAGCCAGTAGGGTGGCCAATCTGCAGATGATGTCATGTCCAGAAAATGCGTCCTACGCTATTCTTGTGTCTTTTTTGGCATTGTGAACTGATGTGGAGTCTTGTTGAAACTTCCAATTTACCTTGCTGAAGGGCTCTTTAGCCCATAGAAGTACAACAGCTTCTAGAATGCACCGTTGGTTCACTTTTTGATTGATTCTAAAGCCCTCATCCACAAAAACTAGCGGTGTTTTGTCTTTTGCGCAAATTGAGTTCTAGACCATGACCGAGTTTGGATATTGATGATTTCTGCAATTGCTGAGGTGCTTGGAGCATCTACAAATCAGATCCATCATTCTGGGAGTTCTGAAATCGTTGTACGGTAAAGAGATTCACCTCAATGTAAATTAATTTCTTCCAAAACTGACAAGTGGCTTGTCGAAAGAGTTTTCGATTTTGGAGCCGCATAAGTTTATTTTCTTCAATGAGAACTTGAACTTTTTGGAACTTGTAAGGTTAGGCTTCAGTCGAAGTTCTATTTTTGCTATTAGCCTCACCAATCAGACACTTATTCTTGTGTTATTAGTGATTTTTCTCATAGAAATCTATGGATTTCTTTGAGCTCTCTTTTTGATGGCCTTACGATCCTTGCAATTGGTTCGCTATACGTTTTTGTTCACTTCCTGAATGTCAACCAACATTTCCAAGCTCACTGAAAAGACAGATTGCGTCAGACACAGGCTGCCGAGGCACATGAAGCACACAAAAGATATCACTCTGTCGTATTTCTTGCTTAAACAAATTTAAAATAGCTGATCTTAGCTTGCCGTTGTAAAAACGCAAAAAAAAAAATATTAATACATAAACATTTGAGATATACTATAAAATATCTTATAAATAATGTGGTATACAAAAATAACTGCACAAACATTTTAAGAAAAAGTTAACTTATATTCTATAATGCACTAACTTTATCCGAGCTTTCTTTAGCGCACCTTATAATTATGCATCAAATCAAGAACAAGTAAAGGAAATAAATATCAAATACTTTGTTCTGAAATATCTGAAGCTTATTTAAACAGTGAAAATGTTTTTCTATGTGATTTTTCTTATTCAATAAATATGTAAATAATATTTTTATCTATAATGCTGTACTCTACATTTTATTTTTTTAAATACATATTAATGACTTTAAGTGAATTTTGGAATTACTATGTGGTATGGATTTAATTCTTAATTTTCAAAAATTCGTCTATTTTTCTATCACAGATTTAGTCCTTTATCACTAATAAGTTTCATAAACGTATTAACTAAACTGTTTGTACCTGAAATGAAGAATAATCTTCAAAATACATTTTTAAACTTTAAGATACAACAGTAAAATTAAATCTATTTAGAACTCCTTAAGAATTTGATTTAAGTACAATAAATAAAATGCGTCTTTTTTCTATTCACACTGTAGAATATGTTTTCTTAAATTTGTTAATATTCTAATCAAGAGCGCTTATAATTTTTTTTTAACTTTTATCTTTTAACATACCGGTAATCAGAATTTATGTAGCGAGACAGCCAAAAGATCATTTTAAAGCATATATCACGCGGCTTAAAAATTACAATAGGCATATGGCAGAAATTGTTTGCAAGCTATATTTAAAAAAAACGCATATATATGGAACACCAATATATTAAAACCTTTTTCGGTATTTGATGCAGCAAATTTAGTGAAAGGAAATATACGTGAAATGACGTAAGCAATTTTGGTCAAAATTCTTCTTGAAGTGAAAGCAAAACAACTACTTAAGTAGCGAAACTTAGAAAATTTTCTCACGCATACTACTTCGAAAGGCAGACAAGTTTCCCGATGTTAAATGAGTTGACGTGCATACTTTGAAAGGATTGTTGCATATGCAGTTGTGAACGTGCCTTGTTCATAAATATAACCGTGTGAACTTATGCAGAAACCTAATACTTTTAATTGTAGTTTAATTTATTCGTTCTGCTCTTTCCCTCGGAATAAATCCCAGTTTCCATAAATAAATCACTACGAAGTTCCACTACAACGAATTTGTTACAATGAAATTATGTCTGATTTTTGAAAGGATTTAAATCAAGCATCAGAATTCCTTTTCAAATGTATGACTATTTTTATACATCCTTAAAATTATTTTTAGATAATTAATAAGGGATTATTTGGTTTTATTTATTACGATATGTAATTACAATATGTTTTTTTTAAAAAAATTTGGTATTAATGGCATTTATTTTTATTAAATTTTACATATTAATCTTGGTTAATTTATTTTTGCAACAGTTTATATATATTGTATTAAAATTATACTCAGTAATGTCATATTTTACTAATTACCATTTATGTCATTTACATATGTCAAATGCTTAAGGTATATATGATGTGTTTGAATTTTAAATTTTAAAACTGTACAAAAATAGCACAAACTTATTTAACGTATTTAGTTCACGTTCTTTAAATTCGAACTTTAGCTTATTGGAGGGTTCTTTTGACTAGAATTTCAATAAATGTGTGTCAAGTAAAAGGGAAATATTTTATTCATAGCAGTTAGAGAAACGCAAATATTTGATATTCATTCTGTTAAACTCAGAGACAAAGAGCAAATATTTATCCAAGAAATCTCAACACCGATGTTTAATTTATTCTTTCATTTTTCGCATGAACCTTTGCTTTACAATTCTTTAATTAAATTCAGTACATCATTTTTAATTGTTGCTTTTACTAAGTGTGTATATTATTGCAATTTTCAAAAAAAAAGAAACTTTTGTAGTTTCTTTCTTTCTAATGAATACACTTTCTTTCCTGTCTCATTGCTCACCTATTTTATTATATGAAAATGCAGAGAACCGTTTCGTGAACTAGTAGTATTGACTTGAAAAAGTAAATAAATATTTCGACGTATATTTGAGAGACTGCACATAGATTGAATACATTTTATACAACTGACTTGTATACAAGCTTTATTTTGTTGCTTTCAATGGAATTTCTCAGCTTTGTACTAGACTTGGAAAGGAATATAAATAGCAAACTCTAACATTGCACAAAGGAAAGGAAGTTGACACTGAAATTGATTTCGACGAGAGGAATGTCTTGTAACTTTGTAAAGAACTTTAAAACGAAATGTTAGTATCAAAACTGAATTTGCTCTTACGAAACATAATAGTGCCATTTAAATAGAAAAACTTTTTTATATTATTATTTATATACTAGTAAATCTAAGAAACGAACATAATTCTGTTATAATTAAATATGAAAAAAACGCAGAAAATGAAAAAAAAATGAAATTTGCTTATTAATATTCAATGTCTGTATAATCTATATAATACAAAATGAATACCTTGTGTGTGTGGAGTAATTGAGCTTAATCTAGAACATATTCAATACTTTCTTTCATTGAGTATATTTTGGGAGTTTTCAAAACAGAAAAGGGTCACTTACATACGTATATTTATATATGGGCGTGTGTTATGTGAAATATATATATATATATATATATATATATATATATATATATATATATATAAAGTCTTTTTTTTTAGAAAACAGTTACATTTAATTATTGAATGAAAATTTCAGTACACTTCTTTGTTTATACTGTATGAATTATATACACAATTTTATAAAATAGCGACATCGTTTAAATAAAACCGTTTGTTTTTGTATTTGATTTTCATTCGTGGCACATAGTTATTCTTCTTATGTTATGTGATGCGAACAATTATTATTTGAAACTCATATTATTAACCTGTTTCTAATAAGGAAAAATTATAATAGCAAAAAATTTATTTTTTTAATGGTTTTAATTAAAAAAAAATATTATTTTTAGTCAATTAGACCGTTTTAGTACATTTTTCCTGTTTTTAAATATGTCTTCACATGACAAATTAATGGCTTTTTTAACTTTATAATTCATTCAATGTTACAAAATATAAATAATATATTGATAGATTTGTGAAAGATTTTGAAAATTGTCTTACAATTCAGTCTGCAATCAAATAAATATATAAACCGTTGGAATAATTGTATCAACGAAGTTAATATAAAATAATTTCACTATCCGTAAAAAAATGCTTGGTAACGTAAATTATCGGAAATATTTTTGATACATCCATGCCTCTAATAAAAATTGTAAATGGTCAAAGATGGATTTCATTTTTACAACATCGTAAGTCATTGTGTTACAAGCATTTTTTTAAAAAACCTTTGAATACATAGTAGAAGGAAAATCTAATAGTCAGTATTCCGAATAAAATTTAATTATTTTTGGAAAATAATACTTATAACAGGAGAGATAATATTTGTTCCATAAAGTATTAAATTAACTTTTTGATATTTTTTTTCGTATTTTAAAAAATCTAAGAAAAAAAAAACAACTTTCATATTTTTATTAACAACATGCTCAATATTATTGCTGCTGGTTTATATAACTTCATAATATGACAAATTTTATCCAATCAAACTATTCGAATTTCAGAAAAAACAGTAAGTGAATAATATATGTTTCTTTTCATAAAAAAAATACAAAAATTGAATATGTGTATTAATTCCAAAAAAATGATAAAATAAACTACAAAATTCATTATAAATTTCCATTTTATTATTGGTTCTACAACGAATATTTCATGTAAAAATTTTATTAATTTATATCTTAAAACTTCTAAATAAACATTGGACATTATCAATTTAAAAGCAACAATAAAAATTATTTAAGACCATTAAAATACAATCAAACCAGCCTATATAATTCATCACATTTTGTACATACCCTATCTGAACAACATACCTGAATATCAAACACAGTTTTCATGGAACAAAATATTCTTATGGGGGGGAAACGAGAATATCGTACAACTTCTTTGTCATCTTTATTTATCGAACAATTAGTTATTATGTGGTGGAAATTTCCATTTTTTTCTCTTCTGTTCCAAAATTTTTCATTACCTATCACTTCATTTCAGGAACTTAATTAGAAAATTCTTTTCGTACGATAAGAAAATATGATTCACAATCTAGGCTAACTAGTCACATTAAACTGGAATTAATGGCAGATGCTCAGCGTTGCTAAATGAAGCGAGCGCAGTAAGCCTGGGGACGACTTAATTTAGTACGTTTGGAACGATGAAACAGGTTATTTAGGAGTCTGTATCAGCAGTTATTCTGCTTCGAGAATTAAGAACTGTGACTAATTAAAGGTGTCATTGTCCTCTTTTTTTTTATGTTTTCCTTGTATGATGTGTAGTTTCTTAAATTTCTTACTGTAATTCCTTTATAAGTAAAAGAGAAGGGAGGGTAACTTGGATGGATATAAATGAATTTTTCTTAACAGGTTATAAAATGCTGTGGTTCCATTTATTATGCGTTACGGATCTTTCTCATAACACATGATTCACTCTGAATAAAATAGATATCTATAGGAAAACAAATAATGCAATATTTCGTTTTCAGAAATAAAATACTCTTTTCTAACTGATAAATCAAAAATGCAATTCTTACCTAAAAATTGAAAAGAGGGTATATTCTGGAGATTAAAATACACAAACAGAATCAGTATGTAATATTTCGAAAATTCCCTTAAAATCGGATATAACTAAAAAAATATATAGACTTGAAGATAATATATATTAAAAGACGTTATATTACTCTCATTTCTTTGGTTAGTCCGGGGTTATATCAGATTCTCGAGACCATTTCATAGAAATATGGATGAAAGGACAGCTTCCAACGATGAAAAACATAGAGTACCTTACTGTATTAGTCTTACTTGACGACTGTCTGCCTCGTAATTCCGAACCATGGTCATAAAGCGAGGACGAAAGCTGAGCTGACAATCTACTCTTAATATCCACGCCCCACCAATATGTGGACTATAAATATAAGTAAAATATAAGTATTACAGAAATTGAACCCTAGATCATGTGATTTTTTTCTTCTTCTTTTTTACCCGATTTCAAAAATAGTTCTATTTATCCATGCTATTTACCATAATGCTGTAATTGCAAATATTTTGATATTTCAAATTCTTTTAGGCACAACGACATCGTTTCTAATGTGGAAAAGAATAATTAGATGCCTAACCATATACCACACTTGAACTTATTAAGATCTGCAGGCTGCTTATTATTCAGGATATTTTGATATTTATAATATCAATTTTTATTTGTTAGTTAAGTTAGTACTGTACATGAGAATATCATTCGTTCAAAAAGAACATAATAAAATTAGTTCAAATATTTACAAAATTAATAGATAATTATAGTAAAAGGGGTACAGCTTGTATCACAAATATATGATGCTAGAAGGAAGATAGAGATGAATAACTCTCAGTTATAGTCAAAGACATGAATGCAAGCAAGATTCAAGTACCTAAAATAACTTCCACAAAGAACTGTGTTAGTTGCTTAGCGAAAACTATGAGTCTTCTCGTCCAAGTTGTCTTACACTGAGCCAGGGTAAACTCCGCAGGTTTGAGCAGTTAATGCATTGAAAAGAATACAAACAGGTCCGGAAGGGTAATTAAGCAGATTAGTTTGTGGAGTATAATAAATGGATAATCAAGACAGCTTTCTTTCTTTGATCGGGAAGAAACTTTTTTCCTCTTCTGCTATGCTCTTCCTATTTTTGCAAATTCTAATATCAAGGCGTGCAAGCAGAATACTTGTAATTCGCATGTCAAAATCAGTTGTTCTAATGTGCCATCTTATGGCGAAATGAGTAGGTGTAAGTGTGAAGAAATATGGCATAGTGAGAAAGTGGTAAGTAGTTTAAGAAGGGCTGCGACATGTGAAATTTAAAAAAGTATTATTTTAAAATTAAATAAACTAACTATACAATAGAAAAATAGACACAGATTATCAGTTTTTATTCGGGAAACTTTCTGAGAGAAAAATACTTATTCTGAGTCTTCACATTCATAATCTGTATGTAGAAGAAATTATTTTGTGCCAGTCAAAGTATACCCATGTAACATTTCTTAAATAAATATAAGTTAACAAATATAGTCAAAAAATGTTAATTTTTAAATCATGAATTTAAATATTTAACCTTCCAGTTTACGTGCCCGCTATACTATCGTGAAAGGTCGCGCGTATTTCTTAGATACGTTGGTGTATTTAAGTGTTAATGTTAAAATTTAGTTTCTAATGGATTAAGAAGAAGAATTTAATTAAATGTTATTTATTTAAAAATAAAAGGAAACAAAGTAAAAATAAAATGTATCAGCAATATAAAATGATCACATTTTATTGAATTTGCATGAAAATAAAATAAAGAAAATAGATGATATTTCGATTGAAGTATTTACATATTTTTATATAAAAGCTTATTGATAATATGAATTTTTTAAAAACAATTGAAATCAGTTTAGATAAAAAGGAAGAAAAATCAGTTTCATTGTCATTTCATTGCAGTGATGCAGCCTGAGCAAATTCTCTTAGAGTATTCCAGACATGTAGGTGTTTTCATTCAATGTGTTCTTTCATAAGAGTATTTGCAAGCTGACGTAGGTATTTCCTTCTGAGTAGATTTTCAATTACTTCAAATCATAATGTTTTAGTCTAAGACATTAAATATATTTTATTCCAACAAAAAAAAATCAGATATAAAAAAAAATTACCTGAATGGTCGCGTGTATCTCTGAAATGCAAAAAACAGATTTGAAGAGTCCCATTAACGCCTCGAAATGCGAACATTGACTGAAAATAGGCCAAAAGGTGCGGTTAGAATAGTTAAGGAAAGAAGCTCGTTGAGCCATCTGGTATGAAAATATAAAACGAAATTGATATCTAGTGTATCTCCCACATACGAGCGTCTGCTGGAAGGTTAAATAATTGTCTTTAAAAACACATGTTATGCCTTTTGAAGGGAATCAGATTTTTTTTTATTCTTTATTATGTTAAATTTAATTGTTGGTTTAAATTAATTTTCGGACGTGGCTGTGTTTGAGCTAGTTTGAAGGATAGATTTCAACTAAGTATCTACAGTTCTACAAACATGTGGTTTTGACATTTGAGAAAGGCGCAAATTCCCTACCGAGCCAGTTATAACGTTCTTTTCAATTCTATTATTGCTAGTTTAGAGTTGTAAGAAAGATGCTAATGTACACATATGTTTCAGAGATTAAACATCTTTCGGTATTGTTAAATTTTGTGAAAGATATTAAAAGACTAATATTTGTACAGCCATTACTGCAAATGATATACACCTTCTGGTGCATATCGTTAGCAAGGTTTTTATTGAAGTATTAGGAGACTTAAGTTGAAATGATAGCCCTATTTACCACATGAACTATATCGTTTATTATGGCAAAGGGCTATAGACAATAAGGTATATTTTAGTGAGGAGAGGTGAATTCAACAATACAGAAAATCTAAGATGTGCTACCATGTAGTTCTTGACATCCGAGTCACCATTTCAACAATGACTGTTGTTGGAGATGTTTAGAGTAGTTTTGATGGAAACATTTGGCTTGAATATCTGCGAGGGATTTGCAGACATATTACTTAGAGCGCTGATTCAAAAATAAGTTCCCTACAGGTCAATTCATTAGGCGCTTTTTACTCCTGTTATTGCTAGTTTTGAATTCCAAGAGCGCATATGCCACCCCTTATTAAGTTATAACAGAAATTCAATATTGACTTCCAATTGATGAAAAAAGTCAAAAAAGAAATATTTAGAACATGTAATCGTTGTAAGTTTATTGTAAATTTCATATGGAATCAAATCAAAACTGATTCTAATTTTCTTGAATATACCAGTCTTAATGTCTTATAAATACGTTGTTGTAATGCTAAGTAATAGCAAAAAAAATCATCTTCAGAGAAAATATTTTAATATGATTACCAAAATATCTTTAAATACTTCTTCTCAAAATAATTTTTATTTGATTCAGTTTTAGTAAAAAAAAAAAAAAAAAATATTTGCAATAAGGAACGTAATTTTTTTCTCCCCTCAAAATCTAAAATGCTGCTACGTTATTGAAGTACCTGACACATCCATTAGAAGCTCTTTAAGATAGAAAGTGGTACTGAATGAATTTTGACAGGTCCCCAAGATGAGTTTAAAGAAAAATGGCTTAAGTTATAGCTAAGTAATAACTTCGATAACGATGGATAACTGTTGATGACTTTTATGTAATACAGCAATAAAGAAGAATATTATAAACGTCTCATGCATATAGTTAATAATGATTTTGATAATCTTAAAACTTAAGTAGATAGTTAGGTAAAATTAGTTTCATATCAAAACGCTGTCTTAGTTTATACCATCTGGAAATGTACTTGATTAGTCTGACAGTGTAATAATATTCATACATTATCCCATTCATGATAATACATTTGACTAATATCCAATGTATTATCATGAATGGAATAAAAGGAATTAAAGATACTTTTCCATTTTAAATATGATTGTTATGATTATTTTCCATTTAATAATGAATCAAATTTATATAAAAAATGACTTAAAATTAAATATTTTAAAAATCATTTAATTGAATTGCGATCAAGATGAAAAACAATAACCCTAACTTCCTTAATATTTCCATGAATCAAGACCAAAAATATTATGTTTCTCCTCTGATAAGTATATATGTTAAATATTCAGTTCTAAATGGTTTAATTAAGGAAGTCCTTTTTACTTTAAAAGCATAGATTTAGAGTAGAATTATAGCAATGTATCTTTGATAGGACTTAAAACTTCGTGTGTCAACATTACGCCCTAAATTAAGCAACGTTAAAAAAGTTTTACAAAAATTATTACTCTTCTGCCTTAAAAATTAATAAACAAATAATAATATATATAAATAAATACTTAATAAATATGTATACTTCAAATAATTTTTTATTATCTTCATGTAATCATGTTATGTAATTTCATTAATGATTCATATAACCTTTAATTAATTATTATTTACTATTATTTCAGTTATATACTTTTTTTTTGTTTAAGTATTTTAATTCTATCTATTTGTCGATGTCCTGTTCTTGCCTGTGAAATTGAAAATGCCGGGGGTGATATTGACGAGTGGGCACTGCCGCGAACGCTTGTAAGCAATAAAATGTGAAACATTTAGGACGGGAATAATAAATAGATTCCAAAAACGATACTCGTATTGCACATTACCTTTTTATGAAGTGCAGCTTTATATGAATATAAAGTTTAAATGCGCGTTGGAAATAATTAAAAGAAATAATATAGGTAGTCTGTTGTTGTAAATAAAATTACTGCAGTAAAATGTAACAACCGATACATTTAAAATAAATCATAGTTTTGTTACATTGCTTAAGCATATGATTCTTAAAAATAAAATTAAAAAAAATATTAAAACAATTCAACTGTCTTATTAAAGACTTCTCTTAAATGTAAGATTGAAATGAAACTTTTAAAGATTTTGTTTTAGTAAATATTTGCATTGAAGCTTAAGTTATTAAGACTTTTGTAACAAATTTCGAATGCTTCAAAATTATCAAATACACTTAAGGCCAAAGAGAGTTGCACCCAGAAGGAATCAAGGACGTAAATGCATGTGAAGAAATTACTTCGTCCATGTTAGATACACAAAAGATTAAAGTGTCAGCTACATCTCCACTAATTATGTCACCAACTATGTAACTCACTACGCCATTTAGGATCCTATAAAAGTTTCTTCCAAAGCGCTTAATTTTGATTCTAACTAGTGTGTATAGGTTTAATTTACTGAATTAAAATATAGATTACGCTTGAAATGAAAAGTATATCCATTTAAGCAGTTGGGTACCTTTGAGAATTGCCACATCATATGACACATGAAGGATTCCATCCGATTGGACGTAGTATCGGTCTCTCAGTTATAGTTTCTAACAGTAGATGGAATTGAGTAAGAGGAAGTTATTGCGCATGACACGTAGGCTACAAGGATTAGACCAAAGTATTGCCCGGAAAACGTCAAAACATCAAATGAAACGATTCCGGACATTATGTGAACAATAAGGTGCATCATTCTGTAAGTGCTAGTACCATTAGTAAATGACTACATGCATCTGGATTGCTTGTAAGAATGCCCATATGGAGATAACCTTTGACATCACAACATCTTCACCGGAGACTTCAAAGCTGCCACGTAAGAGCAAAATAAAACCCTGTGAAATAACAGAGGGTCATCTTTAGAGATGAGTTTCAACATTGTTTAGTTTGGATAAGGATGATACTGATCCTCTGTGAGGAGGTACCACAACTAGCGCCACAAGGGATGATTTGTTTTCACTCTTCGCATATCCAGATAATAGGATATAATGACATGGGGTTGTGATTTCGTATGATGCCCGGTCCCCGTTGATCTTCTGCAGAGACCTTTTAAAGGAATGAAATAATGCTAGTGGGGACCTTCAAACAGTGGCTATTTATTTTTGTGACAGCTCATGGTAGTATTCAATTTCAACAAGTCAATGTTCAAGTTCATATATTTTTGTTGTTGTTAGCTCAAGAGCTTGCCTGACAACCATGGACACCATGTAGTGGCCAGAAACATCACCTGATCTGTCTGCCATAGAAAACTTATGAAATAATTTAAACCTTTCTGTTAAGATTTCATCGCTACTACAACAATTGCAAGATCTATAAGCAAAAGATTAATCTGTATGGCATATGTTGAGTCTAAAATTATTACTAGCATCTACAACTCCAAGCTACGACATGTGATTGAATGCGTGGAAAATGACGGTAATCCAGTATCCAAATGAGAATTATAAGGATTTTCATTGTCGCCCAATAAATTGTGTTATACTAACGACCCCGTTTTAATCATTTTCTTTTGTTGATAAGTTTTAACTTACTTTCAAGTATTCTTTCAATCTGACTATTCCTTCTAAGAACAACATTTTTCTTAACCATGAGTGTGGTAAATAACAGAATTCTCAATTTGAAGATTAATATTATAATTTTCCTCATAATTTAATTTACTCAAAAGCTAAAAAAGTTTAAGTTAAATTATATATGTTATTGTTTTAGAATATTACCTCAAGGTAAACACAATTTATGTAAAAAAAAATATTTAAAGTTTCATTTTCTAGACATTTCTCAGTTTTTAGTTACATGTATAGTAATAAAATGACAAAAGAGTAACTCTAGGACTTTTGAGGAGGAACTAATTCTTAATTTTGATTTATTTTCCAATATTACAGTTTTTTTTTCCGAATGAGAAAGATGACATTTCATTCTTCTAGCTTCCACAGTAGTTATATGTTCATTAAGTCAGACAATTCCATTTAACGTGTAACAGATTTGATTGTACCTTACTATCAATATTCAGAGCAATCATGACTGTAATTCAGAATTCAACTTGAGTCTTCAGATCGTCTATGACTAACTGATTACTACATTATTTCCCTGAATAATATAAATCGTGAATTTTGTCAAACATAAAAATGAAATAGGAGAAAATGAAGTGTCTTATTTGATCAAATGTTGAAAAGCTATAAAAACAATAAAATGCTTAATGTACTTTTTTCTTTAATTTCAAATAAATTCTGAAGTTTTTTTTTTTAGAAAATACATACATTTTATTTAAGCTTCTTATTTATGAAAATTTATTTCTAGGAATTGATAAAATGGTACACGATCTTTAATTATTGAACAAGATACTTTTGTCAAAAAATCTTCTTTATTAAACAAAATAGGAGAGAGAAGGAGAGAGATTATTTTCTGAGAAAAATGTAAGATATTTTTGTAGAATACTTGATTTGAACGTATATTTAAGCTAAATTTTCATAAATAGGATAACTTAAAAGTATTAAATCTGATTGTAAATCTAATGACATCTAAACAAAAAATGATTTTACATCATTCATTACATATACTATAGAGCCAAGTTACAACTATATTATTAAACTACTAGTAATTTTTACATACATAGACAAGCATTAGACATTTTTTTTTTAAAAAAATGTTTCTTAACAATCTACAACTTACATAAACAAAGTCATAATATAATGAAATTTATTTAATTCTAGAGGAAAATTTCGACATTTACCGATGTTTAACTCAATTTCTGAAGAGATGAAAATTATTTTATCAAGTTGAACGCCTCGTAGTTTTGGTTAAAAGATAAAGCTTTTCCACTTTAATGGCGTTTAGACTTTAAGGGAAAAAATAAACTCCTAAAGAATACTTTTTCCACAGGCTGTTTAAAACAATCTTTGACAAGGACTGGCTTTAAACAAGTTGATAAAAAAAAGGCACTTTAACAAGACAATCCTTGTTTTTCTTTAATGTAATTCTGAGTATTATACTGAAAGTTAATTAATGAAGAAAGGTGCACTGCAGACACATGCGATTTTACTGTAGTGGCTTCTTGTTTTTATTAATACACGTGTTGAGAAAATTATGAACGACGAATTACTTAACCATAAAAAAGCAGATCAGATTCATTATTTGCGTTTAATAAAAGTGCACATTTTGTGATTTGAGAGTTTTTATTTCCGTATTTGTGGAACAAATGTCATACTTTAAAATGAATTCAGATCCCAATTTTGAAATATTTTGGAATTTAAAAATGATAACAAACAATGCTTATATTGTTTATAACGCTTACAATGTTTCAAACATTCTATTACTTATCAAAAGTATTTTACAGTGTAAAAAGAGTTTTTTAGAAATTATTTTATATAAATTGTCTTTAAACTTCTCACTGAGGGTGATCAAATCATTCATAAATGCCAAATTTACAGAAAAATAAAGTTTAAACACTGTACAAGTGGATAGCTTTTCACCAAGAACCGAAAGTAGTTTAATTTCATAAAAATAATTCACCTAGTTTTAATTTGTGTTACTTTTAAATTTATTTATGTTTCGTTTAAATAAATTTTTCATAAAAGGATTTATAATTTAAAATGAGCTTTATAATGCATATTTTGTATGAAAGTCACGAAATTTTGAAATATTATGCTATAATGTAATATAATAATTTGTGTTTATACATTATGCTTCCTTGTATAAACACCAATTTTTGATTATTTTGAAATGTTTGTAACATTTTGTAACTGAAAGGTGTATTTGGATTGTTTTCTACCTTTAATTTTCAATTTTCTCCCATGCAATATGTTATCAAATTTAAAACTTATGATTCAAATTTCTGAATTTGTGTTTAAATGATATGCAGATTTTTTTTTTTTTAAAAAAAAACATATTATTAAATTTTAAATAAGGAGAGAAATTTCCTTTTATCTGCAAAAATTGGCAAAAATTTTATAGTTCACAGAGTTATGAGCACTTAAAATTGATTTATATGTTAAAGAAACTCATATTAAAATTCATTTACACTGAATGTTATAAAAATCTAGCTGAATTAAAATATTTTTTTTTTTCATTTATTTATAAGATATAACATTTAAATACCACAAATATAGCTATAACGTTTGAGTCACTTTATGGATAAAAATTCAATTTTAAACATATGTATATATATATATATATATATATATATATATATATATGCGTGTGCGTGTGTGAAGCAAAAAAATAAATATTCCTTTGTTTCATTATCAAATAAAATAAATAACAACGAATTAAGAAGGAAATATCAATAACTTTAATTAAACGTAGAAATACAGACCGCATATGTGTATTTGTTCAAACTTCTGATAAGTTGAATTCTGATTGCATACTTTGTGTACTCTAAAACCTTTTATCATATCAAGATGAAGCTAGAAGGTTTCGATTTTGTGCACCAAGGCACACACCACTCTGGCCAGGATAAATTCAGTTAAACATTTCATGAAACCTCAATAACTATTTACTTGATAATCAAGTACTATGTTACCTAAAAAAAAGCAATTTAATGAAATACACATAAATCTTACAAATCAGTATAGTAACATTTCATTCATGTGTTAATTGGATAAAAGTTTGTAATTAAATATGTTATTATAGCTTATGTGGAATTCTTAGATTAATTTGAAACAGACATAAATTGATTTAATACGTACTTTATATCCTTATATACAGTGTTTAATTCGGATAATTTCTTTACACACTCGATACAAATATACATAATTTAACTCATGGACAAGGAACGACTTTTTTTTACAAAAGCTCATATTTTTTTAAAAAAAATAAAACAGGAATATAATTTAAAGTTTCAACAATTCACTAGTTTAATTTCTATAGTAAAAATATAATAAATAAAGGAATTATTTTTTCTCTTAATTATACTTATTTGTAGAAAATAAACACCTTAAGCGAATGTAAGAAGGAAAAAATCAAATCTAATAATGTATACATAAAATTACTTGAAACATAACTAAATAAACAAAATTACAGGTAATTGCAATAATACACGTATATTTAACACAAAATTTGTTCTGAAAATTTTTATTGACTTTATTGAAATACAGGATAAAGTCCATGCAATTTTTATTAACCAAAATTACTTGCACTAAGCAGTTATCTAATATTGATTTACCTCCGATTCAGAGTAGGGACCTAAAAGTGTAATTTACAATTGTTATTTTATAATATTAAGTATCTATTTTTTAGAATTATTTGCACGAAGGATTTACATAAAATCACAAATATTGTTTGCATTTGCAAAGCTAATGTATATATTTTAAGTATCATATCATTTACTTACATTTTAACAAGTAAACTGTATTTGAGCAAGTTACATTTATTAAAAGCATTTATTTATCTAAATCAACACAGTTGTGATTTAATATTTCTGCTTCAATTTTATACAGTTAGCTCAAATTTAATCAACTTATTTACTCTTTCCATTGAAAATTACATCCTAGTTAATTTTATTTGAGTAATTCATTAACGTATATCATTTTATATCCATTTTAGCAAAATGCGTTCATTTTACTTTGAAGTTAACCGTTTTGTTCTTTTTTCAGTTGAAAATAATTAAACAAATTAGAATACACTCCCATAATCTATTTCAGTATTAGTAATCATTCCTTTAATTCTTTATAGATTCTCAAAGAATGGTTTAGCAATGAATGAGCAAGATTTGAAGAAAGCTATATTTAATATGGTAAAACAAAACCTCGTGAGAGTGCAAATATTTATTTAAAACGAAATTGTAAACGAAATTATTCTTTGATATGCAGATACTTGGCATAAATTGAAACAAATCCAAAAGTCTATTTTGATGTCAAGCTAAAGATTGGGATTTGATTTCTTTCTTTTCGCTTCTTACAAGCTAAACAGATTTTCCATTTCAAAAAATCTTAAGAGCAATTCGAAAAGCCATTGATAGATTTAAAAACGAATTAGATACCGTTCTCCGTAAATGCATTAAAATAAATTTACGCTGCGGAGAACACAATGCGGCTTACAAAAAGTTTTTTATCTCAACCAAAACTGCCTGATAAGTCTTTTGAAAACAACAATTTAAGTCAGAGAGAAAAGTTCTGTGACTTCGGAACAAAACAGATTTTTAAAAAATTCCATCTTAAGTGAAACGTCAGTGGGAGTATAATTTGTAGCTTAGGCTTTTGAATTATCTTTCCTGATATTTTAGTTAATTACTTTTTGATCCACAGCCAGATGTGCTATTCCCAGGAGACTTTTAAGCATCAGTCCCAAGTGTAATTTTAAAAAGAAAATATTTTTAGCTTTTTGTTACTTAAAACATCACTTTTGCGTGTTAAAATAATGCCTCGAAGTGTCACGTTGAGTACATATTTTTATTTCCGCTTTTGAATAGTCTAAGATCTGATTTGTAATTTGGAGAGAAATTCAAAAATGTTTTCTTGTTTCTTTAATGACTTGGCTTTTAAATATAGTAATATTAACTTACAAATTTTATCAGTTTGTTAAAAATTAATAATTCTGAACAAATTTTGTTGATGAATTTTTAATTTTTGTCTGTTTGTTTCACGTAAATCTTCCCATTTACCTAATAAACAGAAGTTCTGATAATTTTTAAGCTTTTAATGATTACATTTAATGAGTGATATATGCATTCGCTTAAGGATTCAAAATATAAATTTTTTATCACACAAATTTTCTATTTAATAAATACATATTTTATTTCTGTCATTATTCAGTAATTAGTTTTCATTTAAAATGCTTTATTAAGAATTATTTTATATCAAAGAATGTTTTTAAAAAATATCTGTTCCAAGTTCAAATTACAAATTTTATAATTATGTATGAAGTGTATACTGAATGTGTTTGTGAGTCATATCATCCATCTAAATTGAAGTTGATGTCTAAATATACATTTCTAGAAAGATTAATGATTATATGAACTTAATCGATTGTTCATTACCATAATTTGAATTTGTTAATTATAATTTCCATTTAATATCTCGTCGCTGTTTACAATGATGTAACATTGTGTTTCTCCTATTACTTCCAAATGTTGGTTTATACAATGTAACGATGAAAATACCTTTACATCACATTACATGGGAGATTGAACATTTGTAATATATTACTTAAAAGATTAATTTGTTTTTATGGGATCATATCAAATTGAAAATTTCTACACAATGTCGAATGATAATATGCGTGTTTAAAATATATTGTAGTGTTTTAATAAAATCTCAGTACACGAATTTTTGTATCACGTAATCAGAAAATGGAGACACATTTTAATATGAAATAACCATTGTAACGCATCTGTTTCATATAAAATCCAGTTCATTTAATAGAAATTCACTCACAATAAATGAAACAGTCAAATTTAATTTTTAACTTTATTTTTCATTAATTTTTTATATGTAGTATTTGCTCTCTTTCTCAGTTCCTTGATCAACAATACACTTGCAATACAGCTTTGAATAATAATCAATATAGATTTTCAATATTGCTCTGAATAAAAATCAATATAGATTTTCAATATAGCTCTGAATAATAATCAATATAGATTTTCAATATAGCT
>BMAW01082943.1:151969-166954 GCA_019974015.1 Nephila pilipes | reverse complement strand
TCTAAAATAAAATGATGAAACTTTCGATTGAAGAAAAGATAAACAAAATTAAAAGATAATGATTTTTTTTATATTCCTGTAAGTAGAATATTAAGCATATTTATACAAGAATTCACACAATGTAGATATATGTAATCCAAAAATAAACTATATAAAAGTAGTAATATAAATTTAAAATATATTTAATATGTAAAAATAAGACCGGAAATTTAAAAAAATTCAATTATAAGTTACATTAATAGAATATAACATCACTGAAAACCACTAAGCAAAAAAAAAAATAATAACAAGATTTATATACGGATGGAGGACAAAATAATACGAACACCTGTGAAATAATAGAAAGTCTTCAATAATAGGGGGTTGGACCTTTCTTTGACTAAAGTACATATTTAGTGCGACGTAGAATAGATGCATAAAAGACATAGACAATATTTAAAGGAATATTAAGCCATTCCTCCTGCAGAACGGTCTCTAATTCCGAAAGGCAGGATTGAAGTTTAAATAGGAAACGAAGTTTGGACTCCAAATATTCCCACAAATGTTCAATAATATTCAAGTTCGGAGACTGAGGAGGCCAGGTAAGATATTCAACTTCATCGTCATGCTCTACGAACCATGCTTGAACACACTTAGCAGTATGGATAGGGCGTTGTCGTTTTGAAAAAGCTGTCTTTCTTCAGGAAATACAGTCTGGACAAAAGGATGGATATGATAGTGATTAGATTTGATTGGATTTGATTCTCCCATGCAGAATAAAAGTGGTCCAAGACCGCACCAAGATATCGCACCCCATACCATAATGCAGCGCCCCCCCCCCATGTTTCACAGTCGGCAAGAGGCATTCAAGATAATACGCTTCTCTGGGCATTCTCCAGACATAAAAGCGTCCGATCGTCTGAAATAGGGTGAATGACGATTCATCTGACCATATTACCTGTTGTCAATGTTGTGGGGACTACCTTTTGATCTAGGCACCATTGGCGTCGCTTGAAAACATTAGTTGCTGTCACCAAGGGCTTACGAATTGCCCCTCTGCCATAAATGTTCGCAGCATGAAGTTCCCTTTTGACAGTTTTTGTTCAAACTGTCCCGGGCCCTGGAGGTGACTGTTCATTTCGAATGTTATCTCGGATAACGATTGATTGTGCTTTCAGGCTACTATGCGTTTCAAGACCCATCTATATCAATCAGAAAGCTTTGACTTTCGACCACTGTTATGCTTTGAAGAAAGTCGTCTTACTCTCTTTCGTGTACGCAGTCATAACGGCTGATACCGTACTTCTTGCAAACCCCAAAAGGTTTGATGCTTCCGCAAACGGTGCTCCACTTAAAAGCCCTTCAACAATCATTCCTCTTTGGAACTATGACACGTCTGACAATTCAACTTATCACAGACAGTTCGATAGACTAATGCAACGCAGGTGACTGCTGTTGAGAGACTGATACCTTCCTCTTCACGCTCACTAGGTAACAGACTTTAGTTAAAGGTGGAGCGGCTGTACTGCAGGTGTGAAATACTTCATACTTTTTCACAGGTGTTTGTATTACTTTGTCCTCCACCTTTATATATATATATATATATATATATATATATATTAATATAATTTTATTATTAGCAATTACTTGTAAGTTAACATTACTTATATAGGAAATAATTACAGTGATCGAGAAATAAAAATTATTGCAGCTCTTTATACAAAAATTTGACGTACAGATAAATAAGTTTAAAAATCCACAGATAACTGTTACTCTGCAATTTCATAAACAAACCATTAAATTTAGAACAGTCACTAACAGATAAAATACTTATTTTACAAAAGCATATAAATTATTACAAAATGTCTGATAAAGTACAATTAATGATCTTAATAAAACTGAAATCATTAAAATAAGTTTAGATATAAAGAAGAATATAAAATATAAAGATTTATTTCGTATACATGGTTTTGTTTACGAAGGCATTGTTAATTCTGAAGACCTAGTTGATTTTGCAAAGGTACTATTAATAATTCATAACATAAATGATTTCATTTCCTATTTGCAGTAATATTGTAAATAATTATTATTTCTTATATATATGTTTATTTTTTATGTATATTAAACATTATATATATATATATATATTAAATAACAAAAAGAGAAGAGTAAAATATTGAATTTAAAAAATTATTAAGATTATATATATATATATATATATATATATATATATATATATATATATATTGTAAATTTGTAATGGTCACTTACTTCCATATTTTTGTCTTTACAGAGGATTTAGAACCCGAATTTACAGAAACAATACCTAATGTCACTGTTGCGACAGGACAAGAAGCTGTTCTTAGTTGCGCCGTGGATAATCTTGGAACATATAGGGTATGTGCAACTTCTTAGTGAAATATATGTTAGCTATTTTTGTAAACAAAATTTCTGACTTTTTTTTGTCTTTTTTGCAAATTTAAGGTAACACATGGAATTCCTGTATAATTCATGAAATAATTAAGCAGAAATTGAATACTTTGAAATATTTTCTTTTCCTAAAATAAATTTTTAAGGTTTTCATCATAATATCATTGAGATTATCAAAAATAGTTTTATTTTGCAAGAATAGTAATGTTGTTCACATAAAGCAAAATAGATAATTTGAAAGTGCACTTTCACAGAAAGCTCCTTAATTATAAACATATTTTCATTTTCATCATAACACATCGATCAATAACTCCCGAGACTAACCCAGAGATGACGCTCGTAGTAAACCAGTAACCAGGTCTTTCTAGAGTACTAACCTTTGCTTGAAACATGTCAAAATTTTAAGTCGATCGGACCAGGAAAAAGGTTTTTGGAAGTGAAGTGAAAAAGGTTTTTTCCAAGTGGGTGCCGCGATTGCTTTCGATGGAACAAAAACAGCAACGAGTCGATGATTCAGAAAGCTGTTTATCGTTATTTACTCGCAACAAAAAAGATTTCTTGCGAAAAAAAAAAAAAAAAGATTTGGAAAAGCGTTGGAACGATTGTATCACCCTAAAAGGTGATTAACAAAAGGTGTTATGTTGATGAATAAAAAAAAATTTTGCAAAAAAAATGTTGTTTTCAATTTTAGACTCGGGAGTTATTGATCGATGTGTTAAGTAAGTGTATTAAGTAAATTATCAAATTACGATACCTTCTCATTAGGTATCAAAGTGAATTTCCTCATACATCTATATAAAAACTGGATCTCAGTTATACTTTAAGAGTTTCCATTCACAAAGAAAATTTAACTTGACTTAGACACACCTTTTCTTCGAAGAATAAGTTTATGTAATAAAATTTCGCTTTAAATCTTTATAAATGCAAAACAAAAACTACATAACTATTATTTAATGAGATTTTCAAATTAACATCCTTTCAATTTTCGTATCTTAGAAAATCTTGGATAGTTGAAATAACAAAAGTTCAATTTAAGCTTATTTTTCAACCTTCATTTAAAAGTTGCAAAGTTTAAAAAATTAAATTAAAAAATTCCATTTATTCTAATAATCGTCTGTTGCACCACGAGTTATAATTAATATGTTGTATGTTTTAGCTTGTGATGCATCCTTGCGAAAATATTTAATTTAATTTTT
This sequence comes from Nephila pilipes, assembly GCA_019974015.1. Taxonomy (NCBI): domain Eukaryota; kingdom Metazoa; phylum Arthropoda; class Arachnida; order Araneae; family Nephilidae; genus Nephila; species Nephila pilipes. The sequence continues at coordinate 163,349 of BMAW01082943.1, read as the reverse complement.
AAACTCGTTTTAAATAAGTTATCATCCATGAAGTAATATTTTATCAAGATTTCTTGCACAAATTTATATATTTAAATTTTTGAAATTAGTTTCTTCTTACAATTATATATTCTTTTTTTAATTCTACCGTCTATATCTTAATCTTTCACGCAATTTTTTTATATGGTGCATTCTTGAATATTTTGATATGTTATATTTATACAAATTTTCATATATTACATTCATGCACATTTTCATATTTTATATTCATATATTATTCACATATATATTTCATACTTCAAAAATTTCTTCTTAAGAAATAGAGTTGCTTTACTGAATTTAAAAGTTTAAAATAATATTTAATTTATTTTTGCAATATTAGCGTTACTTTTTTTCACTAAAATCTAACAGCCGCTTTAGCATAGTGGTCACTACGTGAACTCAGTATTGTTTCAGTCGATAACAAATATCATACAAAACGTAACGATAACATAATCTCTTTATTCTATAAAATATTTTAAAGAAAGATTAAATTAAAAACGAGTGTTTGATAGGGAAGATAAAGGGATTTCAAATCAGAACACAAAATGTTTACAATTTTGAAATTTCTTGCTAGAGATGTGCTAGTTATTTTTATTAATAGCAATAACTCAAATAACTTCTGTTATTCATCAATCTCCTTTTTTTTTAATTCATACTCTTGTTAAAATATATTTTTCAAAATTGTGTATATAGTATGTTTTTTTTTCTTTCTTTTCCTTTCTTTAAGAAGCAGGAATATTGACATTCAAACGGATATTACGTATTAGGATTAAATTTCCTGTACACACAAGCAGATGTATATTCTTACTTTAACTATCCGGAGTAAATATTAGCACACATCTAGACTATTTTCTTTTCTATTTCAATAAGGAATTTCATGTTCAAGTAATCATTGTGTGAATATATGGATAAAAGTTTTTATTTTCGAAAATAGTTTTTCCAGTCTCAAAATGAACAAACACTATAAAAATATATTTGTTTAAGTCTTAACGATCCACAGTTTTAAAAACAGATAGCCTAGAATTTTTCTCAAGCCTCTTAAAAGCAATTTTGTGTCTTATTTCTTATAAAACCGTTGCCAAGATAATTTGTGGCATATTTGTTCTGATTATGAGTTATTAATTGAATTAACTGATGTTAAACTTTACATTTAGGAATGTAAATGTTTTAGCTAAAGTACTTAAAATTATTTACTAACACTTGTGCGTGTAAGAAAATACTATTTTAGGGGAATAGAATGAGAAATTTTCATAAATTTCAGAGAAATGGACGCTAAACATAAATGCAAGTATTATGAAATTAAAGCCCGCAATACTTAAATTTCTTCAATACATATTGAAACTCTCCTCAACGGTTTGCATTAATTTGCTTAATAGTTTTAGATCTTAGATGATTAAGTGAAACATATTTAATGACAAAATAGTTTTCACAGTATTTAACTTATGTAAACAAACTAAACTTAGTATCGATTTTCACTGAATAATTTATAAATACGTTAACGCAGTTTTAAGCATTTAAGTAAATTTAAAGAATTGTTCATTCATTTTTTTAAATACATTTTTTAAAACTTATTGAAACTTTTTTTGTTAATTTGGATAATTTAAATTATTTAGGGTTTTAAAATTCATTTAGTTTCATTTAGAGATAGGTGTTTTTCATAAAATAGTCTAATTTTAATCAAAGGTTTATTAAAAATAGTATATTTTACGTAATCATGTGATTTATTTATTTTGAAATTAAAAATCTATCTAAATTTGAGTTATAATGATCTTTTAAGAATTACACGAAGAAATTAAAGTTTCAATAATTAAAAAAAATATATTAAAACTTTCCAGTGAAAAGTAATGAAACTTCAAACTCTTCTAATTAAAATTAAAGAAGAATTTTTCTTTACAAAACTTTCATCAAAATTTTATGAGTATAAGCATTATATAATAAAATGTATTCTGTGTATACTATTATATATAAAACTTGGAGGGGGAAGAAAAACAATTAAAATGCTTGAAAAGTTTTATGTTCAGTGAGAAAGAAAATAAAAAAAAAGTCCAGATCATCATGGCTGTTTAATAGTATCCAAATTTGCTTGCAAAATATATTATAACGTGAAATACACATTTTATAGTTTATAAAAAGAAAAATACTGAAACATTTTTATTTCTCAAATGCATATAAAATTAAGTTTTCGTTTTTCATGCATATGTTTCAAAGTTACACAAACAATTACTCGTGTCTTCTTTTATTGATACTTGAGTTGTTTTGTAAGCATTTCAGTTTGCTAGAAGTTTGATGAAAAAAAAAATCTGAAATAAGTGACAACAGTACGCATCAAATTTAGATGCATTTCTATTAAAAACAAAACCTAAACCTTATTCCATAACTTTAAATCAAAAAATTAGCAATTTAAAAATACTAATAAGTTTAACGCATTTATTAAGGGTAATATATTACTATAATATAAAAAATCGTACCTAGCTTTTACTTTTGAACCGCGATTGAGTGAAGAGACAATCTAAGCTGACACCTCCTTCTTCAAACTTTCTCACCATTTGGACATTCGATACAATTAACGTGCTACATGAGTGTCTTCAGTAGAAACAGTAGTAGAACCCACTCCGATATATCTGATAGAAGTTAAATAGCTAATTCTCTTATTAAATTTCCTACATTAATATATAAAATCAATATTTCATTTATTTTTCAAAAAAATATACCTAAATTAAATAAATGACACCACTCAGTAAGCTTGTGAAACTAGTAAGAAACTCGTAATAAAGCTAAATAATGCTAACATTTTTAAAATAAATAAAATATGGCAACACTACAAATTTCTCATTTGTTAATGGCACAGCAAGAAATTTTTTTCCTTTTAATTTTTATGAAACCGCGTTCTATGTGTTTTAGACATCTCTCTGTCATTTAAGATAATAATATATATATTTAAATTAGTCCATCAAATACCAAATATTATATATTACCTTTATTTAAATACTTTAAATTTATTATCAATTTTAGAATTATAAAAAATAACCTTTCTGTCCCATTTGCATTGCCAATTTTTTTTCATTTACATCGTCAATGACTCGCAATAAGGGATTTTTTTTCTGTTTTTAAGAGATAAGAAAACTGTGGGAAATAAAAAAAAAGTATTTTAAATTATCCATTTTTAGGTATACAGAGTAATTTTGTAATTTGGAAGAATTACACAGGATGAGAAAGAAATGATTTTACAATTTAAGATATTGATAACTATTATGAAAACAATTTTTTTGGTTTTCTTATAATATGAAAATTAAGTGTTCAGGTTTTAATTATATGGAAAAGTATACTACTGTTATCCTATGTTATTATACAAATAAAGGGTTTCGTAGCTCTAACACAGAGGACACATGAGCAGTAATTACATTTAAAAAAAACATTTATTAGGCCTATGATATTAGCCTTGGTAAGTATCGAGACACAAATGTTTGTCAAAAGTATTTCATAAAATTGAAAACTCAGCTAGACTCGCTGCAAATTTTAAAAAATCGTTACAGAAAATTTGAATAAATAAACTCGATGTTGATCTCGAGAACTTTGAGTCCGTTCTCCTATTATTCTGGTCTCAGTGTAAAAGATTTTTTTGCAGGGGATATCTTAAAATTCATGTTATTACTCGTAACTAAAGAGCCCTTGCTCATCTCAAAACCAATATCCTTTATCAAATTCAAGGGATACAGCAGGATAAATTGTGAGTTGTAAGAATATAATGAAAAAGGCCTGTGGTTGCGAACAGGAATTCTTGCTTGTCTAACAGATAATAATTTCAATTTTAATTTTAAAATTTTCCAAAAAATATATAACATTCTAGATATAAGTAAATATATTTTATTATAAAACACTCGAAATTGTATGAATTTTAAGCTTTTAAGTTAGTTTCGGGCCACGTTGAACATGGCTTTTATAAATCTGTTGAAATTTAAGAAAATTTGGGAGACATTCTGGGTTTAATGATTTTTACTGTATACGCAGTTGTACCTAGAATATGATATTAGATGTTTTTTGTTGGAGGTAATTTGTTTTGAAACATACAATAATATCTTTAAAGAAATTATACCGCAAATTGTGTGTGGCTTGACATTTATAGGATTTATTACAGAAAATTAGTTTTATTGAGTTTAGGGTTTGATAAAAAAGAAAATGAACAATTTAAAGTATTATTATTAAAGTCTGAAATATGCATACATACTTAATATAGTTACGACGAAATCATTAAAGTAGTTAACAAAAGATTGTGATCTTATAAAAATTCTTAACTTTCTTGGTTCTACTGAGACGTAGCAACATTAAAAATTGTTTATTGTGATAAATTGTATTATTTAAAGTGTATAAATCAAATTAAATGTAACATTTATAAATGAATATTGGGTACTCAATTTTAATTTTCAAAAAAAGAAATGCTTTAATTCCCTCCAAAAATGAATAACCTTACTCCTAACATTTGTATTAAATGAAAAATGAATAGAAATTGAACTTCATCTTAGGTTTAAAATCAAAGGCGATGCCATTTAAGTTAGCTTAGTCTCAAAATGTCTTGATAAAATATTTCAGATTTAAAAGTAAATTCTCGAATGCTTACAAATCAGCAACGTAAATTTTAAAATTTATGAAGTTTTACTTTAACATAAATTAAGGATGGAGAGGAAGAGAAGGAAAAATCTGTTATTTTAGATAGTGTTTATCTGTTACTACAATAACCAATAAAATGAATTAGTTTAATGAATTATGGTTGTAAACTTTTTAAAGGAATCTTTATTAAGTTTGTTTTCAGATGCTTATGTTACAAACAATGATGATAAATACAAACATTTTTTGCTTTAGTTTGAGATTTCTCATGCTGAACATTACAAACATTGCAGATTTCACGTTTTCTGGTATATGCCGGAGGACATAGCACATTTGTGTAATCTGGAAAATCCGTTGAATAAGAAGTTATAGTTTCCATACGTAAAATGTTGCATTTATTTGGACTCCCAATAGCTTTATGTTCCTCTATAAGAAGTATAAATTATAATTATTAAAAAGGTTACCAATAATATTAATATTAATGATTAAAATTATTATGGTACTAGATAAATTAAATACATCATTCTTTCGTTTCTATTATCTTAAATTATTCAAATTTAGGATGAATGAGACGTAATATCAGAAATATATTACTTACACTAAAAATATGTTGGGAATCTTAAATTTCAAATTTTAAAGTTATCACACACAGCAAGTTTCTCACTATGTTGAATATAAAATTTACTAAAAAGAACGTAGTTTTTGCCATTGTTACTTTATAAAAACTTAACTGTTTATTTTTTTTATGTATATTTTTATTATTATCTGAAAAATATAATTTGATTAATTTTGAAATTAGACTTTCTTCATGCAAGGCAATTGTAAATATTGGATGTAACACAAATTTCGGTACTTTTCCATTATACCGGAGCAAATATCGCCAAGTTCAGCTTGGCGATATTTGTAAAGTCAAAAAATGTAAGCAATGCTTAAAATCTCGACAAATAGACTTTATTGACAACAATATACAGTGTACATTTAAAAATAGTAGTAAATGTTAATTATATATTTTTTTTTATTTAGGAGACATAAATTAATTAATAAATATTTTCAAGTGGGTCTTTAGTATCCCTCCTCTACATAAATTCTGCTAGATAGCTTTCCAAATGATGACGCGCAGTTCCTCTGTGTTTCTTATTTAGCCATTTTGCGCTACCCCATAGTCTTTCTATTTTTTGAGTATGTGTTCCAGTTTCCGGATCGACGAAATTGTATCTGTGATTTACTTTGAAATGTTCGAAACTTTCCTCTTCCAATTTTTTCAGTGCAGTAGGATCTCCACGAATCAGAATATATAATGTTTTTCCCCTTTCGATGTGATCTTTAATTGCATCTAATATAGTTTTCATGTATCGGTTGGGTACTTTTAAGAGGAAACATTCGTTTGTTTCACGGCAAACTCCACCAAAGATCCATTGTTGAGGTAGAATCCGTCCCCCATTGTTTTTTTCATTTCATGAACATTCTTTCGTCGACTTCGACGATCACACCAGGTGCCCCTATTTTCAGTTGTTGATGTTTAACCAAATAACCAACACAGACTTCGCACATATAATTATTCCAGTCCACAACTGTTCCGTGACTAACTTCCAACTGTTTTTCTCACCATTTAACTGAACTCCAACAATAAATAAACCTCAAACACTTTAAAAAATTCAATTTCGATGAACCAAACCACGTGTCTTTCCGAATACCTCTTTTACTGCGACAAGTTGAAAGTTTGCTACGCAATTGAATATCTTCTCCGAAATACAATTTCATTAAACGATTATTTTTACAAGTTGCAGTTTCAGGCAAAACGCCTTTCGTTTGAAAAAAGCAGACAGCTTCTTCCTCTGTTCTGGACAAATACCAAATTTTCATTGCTTTTTAATTAATTTTTAAAGTTTTACGAAAAAAAAATTGAATATTTCAAAAATTGCCGCGACTTGTTCTGAAAATGTGCCGATAAAAGTTTACCAGACAAGACATTCCGTTTCGTTTCGGTTGCACTATTTTTGGTGACTTTATCACAGCAGAAATATTTCGCTTGGCGTTTTTTTCTACGCCATTTTTTGTTTGCGCCGGTATAATGGAAAAGTACCCAAATTTCTTGGAAACGTTTCATGTTATATTCTGATATGACACTGCCCATCATTGAGAATTTTTGGGCTCAGAGCCTCAAAGAATTATGAAATATATCTGCCAGAATTATTAATAAATATATCTATAACAAAACAGAATTGAAACTCGCCAAGTAAAAAAAATCGTCAAAACAAGACAATGTAGCAAGTCCTCGCAAACACTTCTATCACGCCTGAAAAAAAAATCAATTTACTGATCGTTTCGTTCGCTAACTCCATTTCATCTTTTCTTTATAATTCCAAATTAAGAAATCTCTAAAGAAAAGACACAAATGTTGTGCTTTTCAACACAGTTCAACATAATTTTCAAAATCACCAATTTTAAGCGTATAAACATGCTCATTCTTCTATAAAAATAATGAAATTAAAAAAAAAATAAACACATTACAGAACTGAAAAATATGTCAATATCATCTACAATGGTGACTTTTTGGATTTGGTAGTCAAGAGGTTTCTAGATTAAGTTATTGGTGCTCTGAAATGTACGCCTAATTAAGTGTTTACTTCATCTAACAAGCTTGCCATAAAGATACTTAAAATGTGAAAAAAATTGTTTGTTACGAAATTGGATTACCCCGTTTTCCAACCGATTAATTATTCTAAGTGTATGTAATTTATAATGCATTACCTTACTAAAAATTATAGCGCCAATTTTAATTTTTTTTTGTATCCAAACAATGAAAATGTAGAACACATCTTCATCTAGTTAATGTATTCAAAAATGTTTCTCAAATACGTTCTACTGAAAATTATTTGTCAATGATTTCTTTAAAAAAGTGTAGTTAAAATTAATTAAATGAAGATTTGGTTAAATCGAAGTTTGAGAGGGCCTGGCGCGCTTTAACTTTTTTTTTGGCGATAAATCGCCAACACTCCTGAAGAAAACCAATTTTATGGGAAAAAAACAGTTTCCAAAAGGAACCCATTGAAAATTCAATTGCAGATTTTCTTTTACCATCCGCATAAAAAACATTTTAAACATTTCACTGGCCGTTAACATTTTGAATGTTCAACGGATTTTCAAAAATCGCGGTACCTCTGCGATCAACAACGTTTGTATCCAATCCAGCGTAAAAAGGATAAACAAGAACATTGGAGAAATTAACCGAGCACATAGGCCGCGGAGCGGCCTTCAAGCTCGTGTCGGCAAATTGAAGCAATTTAAACTTGATAAAATTTTTGAAATTAAGACATTCTGTAAATTGAGTTCGTAAGAAGGTTTAAAAATGAAAACATTGGAGTCTGGTATAGAAGGCTTGAAGTTGAGAGTTTTGTTCGGAGGAGGTGCCAAGAACTCGCTTTCTTATTGGTGGTTGGTAACGGAGGGGAGCTTTCCTATTGAATGAACTGATTGCCGTGTTTGAAAAAGGAAAAATGACCGTTAAGCGGTCACCCTCCCAATGATTGACCGCAGCTTGATGTGCTGCATTTTGTGATTCGGTATTTCTACCGGTTTAAGTGATGGGGCCGTATGCGGCTTCTATAAGTGAAGTTAATTTAACTATTTTGAGTTGTTTTTAAGGATGTATGAGTTATTAAAAGGTGTGAATTATTATTAAGGGGGGTTGTATGAATCAAGTAAAACAGTTCTAGGTCTTTTTGAATTTTGTCTGGGTGTATAGTTTTCTAAGTTGATCATATTTATATTATTAGTAGATGTGAGAGAGTTAAAAAAATTTTTGGATATTTTTTGGATAAAAGTTTTGAAAGTGGGGATTTTGGTAGCTTTAATTATTTCTGTGTTTCTTGTGTACCAGCGCGCTTTGGTGATCATACGCAATGTTGAGCTTTGTGTTATTTCTAGTATTTTAATGTTAGTTTTAGCCGCATACGCCCAAATGGGACATGCATACGTGATAATAGGTCGAAGAACGGCTGTGTACAGAAGCAGCTTATTTTGTAGAGTCATTTTTGAATCCCGGCAAATTAGTGGGTAAATGCTACGTTTTGCTTTCCGGAATTTATCTCTCGAGTATATTAGGTGTTGTTTCCAAGTTAAAGTTTTGTCAAGAATTAATCCTAGGTATAAAAAGGATAAACAAAGCGTCGATTCAGTAGGGTTACCAGAAAAGAATTGTTTGGCAACCATATTTGGCGATTTATCGCCCAAAAAAGTTAAAGCGCGCCAGGCCCTCTCAAACTTCGATTTAATCGAAGATTTTACATAGTTTGAAAAATCCATTTAAAACTTGTTTCTGTTCCTTTGGAGACAGAAAAAATTCGCAGATTGTGCTAGCTTGTCTGAATTGAAAACAAACCCAGAGAGAAATTAACTTTCTAGAAATCGGTTTTTGCCAAGGATGCTTATATTTCTTGGTAATATTGTACCTTGCTAGTATTGCATATTCTTAACGAACTTCTCAAATGGGTTGGAACCCATTTCAGTATGCGCCTTGGAGATAGAAAAAATGGTGACAAAAAATAAGATAGCCGCATATTTGTAACTCTTGAAATAATACATAATTATTAGATAACGGTTATGATTGTAATCCTATTAGTGATACGGAGCCAATATTTTTTCCATCACCAAAGCGTGGACATAAGGATTTTAGCTGAAATCATATATTAGTCCATACTTCAGTGACAGAAAATAAAACAGCACCAAATCAAGTCAATAAGAAAATGGGTTTAAATTCGGGATTGGGGTGTCCCCTTTCGCAATGACGACGAAACTTGGCGATTTCCTATATAAGTCGCCAAACGTGAGAGACTTAAGCATTAAGTTAAGCAGGGCTACCATAAAATAAATAGCCTGGTTTAAACATTATCTCTCCCAAAAATCGCCAATCGCGAAGGGGACATTCTATACCTGAATTTAACCGAAAATTGAAGTAAATTCCAATAGAATTGCATTACATGCCAATTTGGCGCATATATCACACATTTGGGTTCTACTTTATTATAGCCAAGACTTGGGCTAAAATAAAATTCAGCAGCATTTTTACTCTTAGTAGACAATAAGAATTTAATTACATTTAAGGTCATCGAATGAAATTCAAGCTTTCTATGGAGAGGAAAACTCTCCTCGAACCCTTCACTTTGCATATCTTGTTTGATCGCTATGTATAGGAATGTTGTGAAGTTACTCTTACTCTATGAGACAACAAAAATTATTTTGCTAAGTTTGCGATAAATCTATACCGTATATTTACTTTGTTAAGTTTTTGAACGCTATTTTTCAATTGAAATATGGTAACGAATTAATGAGTAAAAATTCATTAAAACAAAAAAAGGAGCCTTATAGTACGGTTTTAACAGAAGAATACGACCTTTTTTATTTTGCTATGTGCTCAGCAATTCATGATATAATACCGATATTGGTACTTCCTGTTATAGCAGCCTCTAATGTTAAATTACCAAGCGATTGAAAAATATAGCCAAGGTAGGTTGTATCGGGAATTTGCATTGATCTGGACATAATCGTAATCTAGCAGGGGTCACTATAACAGGGATATACCCAGATAAGTAGCAGAACATAGTCTCTTTGGCGTTGTTTAAGAGGAAGATGTAAGGATTTAAAGTTTTGGAGCCTTTACAGTTTACATCCGGAATGGTGATTTTTTTTTTCATTATGAAGCTTTCATAAAATAAATTTTGTACCTAGTAATTGTTAGGTTGGGGATAAGGGCTTCCCATTTAAAGTTAAAGAAAGAGTGGCATTCGAGCGTACACTATATCTAGGTCATTTTTTGCAAAATCATATTTTATTGCATGCCTTGGAGAAGGAGAAAAAAAAATTGCGTTAAACCCTACCAAAAATAGAATTGCATTAAAATAGATTATAATAATAATACAACACAAGGATAGCCAATTTGACGTATCTATCGTTCGTTTTAATACCCTTTTCCTTCATAATGCCAAGGCGCGTGCTAATACAGAATCTAATACCATTTTCTCTTCAGATTTTTTTAGAAGTACCTATATACGAACCGATATGCTAACCATCACAAAACTAATAACTTGTCAAGCATAGCGAATACAACTAAAATTAAGTCCGGCCGTTAATTACGTTTTAGATTGTAATACTAACCTTTATACTTGTAACAAAAATCCCAGTCATAAGGCTTAACATCATTACTGTTTCCGAATTTTAGCCACCATTTTTGTCTCTGAGTATCTATTTTACGACAATTATCTGTCCATAGTCGATCTAATTGAACTGCATTTAATTTTCTTCTCATTTTAAAATAATAATACCATTAACTTTCAGATATTTTTGAAAAAAAATTATTTTACAGCTTTAGATTTAGTTCCTAATAAAATTCAACACAAGGAAATTATATAAAGTTATTTAAAATATTTATAACCGTGTTTCTTGTTTTAAAACTGTGATAGTCATTTTGATTGAAAAAAAATATCTCGCGCAATTTATTTATATTTATATAGTTATTTTCAAAATTTGAAGTTTTTTTTTTTAAATTGGATTTGAAGCCAATAATTCTTCAAAAGCACCAAATATCGACATTATTTTTCAGAAAAGAAATTACTTGAATATATCTCATTATCACACATACAGCATTTCTTGCCAAAATTTGTGTTTGAAGCAAACTATTGGCAGCTTATCAAAAATAATCATTTACATTTTTTCTTCAAATATCAAATCACATTGTTTTAAATCGGTGAATTAAAAATCG